>JAZKJV010005208.1:600000-808775 GCA_037367405.1 Ottelia alismoides | reverse complement strand
TAACCGTGTCGTTCCACATTACGACATATCCAAGCCCCAATCTTGTCCAGAGTTTCTTTTGAGTGCTGACACCAGAGCTGTAGGGGCTTGTCAATGCTTCTTGTTGGGGCTCCTATTTCGCCAAGGATGAAGACCAGGTCTGGGCTATCTATGAGTAGATGGTCGAAAACTAGACAGTGGTGTCCCAAACCAAGATCTACACTCATGGGAAGCCCCCACCCCAGGCTGTGTCCTATCAGAGGATAGCACGGGTTGATGCGGGCCACCTATTTCTTCGGTCAGTAGCAGCAGCTGCACAGGCAGAGTCTTTAACCACTGGCAAGGGTAATTATTAATGAAACGTTGGACCACATAGAGATCATAGAGAAGAGTAGTGCCAGGGCATGACACAAGATAGATAAGTTGGCACAAACTCTTAGTGACCTGAGGTCCCATATCTTGTGTCTCCAGGAGGCACAGACGGCTTCTCAGCCTCATCCCAGGTCACGAGTTGATCGCAGCAGCAGCAACTCTTCCCAGCACTCTGCCCAATACCGCTAGGTTCTCCACATTCATGCAGAGTCGGTTCAGCCGTTGCAGCAGCACTACTCTCAGCCGCCACCATCTCAGGACACTTGAATGGTGGTGTATGCCTCAGCACTATTCTCAGCCTCCCCCTCACCAGTGTCAGCAGAGCCAGCCTCATTTCCAACGAGGCAAGCCATCCGGTTCTCATGGACCAGCCTATGAGAACCTGTCCCTTGATTATTTAGCCTGCCTAATCTCAGACCAGCAGGCATCCTTCTTGCAAGAGATGGATGAGTTCAGGCAAGAGATGAGGGAAATAATCAAGGGCAAAGCTTCCATACCCCGCTCAGATTGAACCGAACCCAAACAATCTGAAGAGGAAGTCTGATCACGTACAGTTTACAAAGACTAACACTCCTAGTGAATCATTGGTGATTTTTCTTCCTACATATTTGATGTTGATTTTCTGACACTTAGGAGTGGTAGGATAATAGCCGGTGATGCCTCATCTGAGCGACAACCCCATGATGATCCAACAGCGTTTGACGAGAAGGATAGCGGTGCTGACACCACCGATGATGTTGATGACGGTGGTTCTGATGCCACCAAGGATGATGATCCAGTCGACGATACTGAGGCTGTCGTTTCTCCAGATTCAGTTGAAGATATTGATGATACCATTCGATGTGATGTTGAGACAGAGAGCAGTGTTGATGCCATAAAGACAGATACCGTGGGTGGTGTTGATGCCACCATTTCTATTCCAGTTGTATTTCCTCATGTCTTTGTATCCCAGCACAATATCCAAAATAACAAAAAAATGAATAAAGGAATGGTTTCTTCATCTACTCTAAATCCATATGTAACATGATGATTCTTGTATGGGCTCCATTCCTTCACAGCAACAAGAGCATCTTTCTAACCCTCTATCTGAGGAGGGTCAAGTTATCCCCTTCCCTCAAGCACTCCGCTTGGCATAAGGGAAGAAAATAGAAAATCCAAAAATGTCACAACAATTAGAGTTCAGCCAACAGATGATCGACAGATTCCATATCCATCTGATTCTACAGTAAGCACTAGAGTACATCCCTCTCTTTCATAAGAACTTGAGAGAGAAAACCACTATACATAGGAAGAAGAGGAATCATAATGCAGAGATCCATGTGCTGAGTCGTGCCACATGTTTCGCTATTTAGAATCAATTGCCAGCCAAGAGACCTGATGCAGGAGATCCATATGTCAGATGCCACATTCATGAGCAACAGTTCGATCGTACCCTATTAAACAATGATTCTTTGATTAACCTTCTTTCGGATGCCTTACTCAATCGATTCGAGTTTGGCCTTCTTAGATAGAGTAGGATGATCCTTCAGTTTGCTGATGGATCAATTAAGAGGCCAAGGGGGTACTTAAGGATGTTGTCATCATAACTCAGGGCTTGAAATTCCATGTGGACTTTGTTGTATTGGACATGGAGGTCCCTGAATGATACCCCATCATCTTAGGATGACCACTCTTGGCCACAACCAAGGCGGTGTTTGACCATGATAGTGGGAAGGTATGCTTTCGCATCAAGGGTGAAATTGTTCAAATAGATACGAATGAGGAGACCAAAGCTAGAGATTCAGAGTGCTCAGATCAGATAACCGACTCAGAGCAGATGACTGAAGCAGAGCTAGACATCCACCATGAGTGTGACTTTGTGATTATAGACGATGAAGCAGTTTGGGTAGATCCGCATCACGAGCTCTTGCCACATTTTCAGACATTGTAGGTTTACAAATCATGACAGATGAGAGTTCGGAGAGCACACTCATGGCTCAAGATACCGTAGAGGTTATTTATCATGGTCTGGATAGAGAAATCAAGTTCATTTCAAACTCTTCAGATTCAGATCCCTCAGACACAGACACTGATATTGAGTGGCGGGAGTTTAATGAATATTTACCGTGTATGGTGCCTGTAGAGGCGACATCTAGGGCGAAGAGTGAGCCAGGTCCATTTACAGGTATACCAATAGGGACATCTTCGTCAGATTTACCACTGCAGTGAGAGTTCTCACACAGATCTAGTAGCATTCACTCAGACATTCTAAAAGCCAGATTTACAATTTCCGACTTGTCCAGAATTGAAGACCTTACCAAAGAGCATGAAGTATAGATTCCTTGCGAGTGAGCCAGATATGTTCCCAGTCATTATCTCATCAGATTTGACTAAAGATCAAGAATCTCATCTGATGAAGGTTCTTGAAAGAAACCATAAGGAAATAGGATGGAGTGTAGCTGATCTCAAGGGGAAAAGTCCGACCCTGTTCTCCCACCACATTTATCTCAAAGAATGCGCCAAGCCCTCGCGTGAGTTCCAGCAATGACTGAACCCGAATCTTTGAGAGGTGGTCGTGAAGGAAATATCTAAGTGGTGGAGCACCGATTTTATCTACCCCATCTCCGACTTCCAGTGGGTTAGTCCAGTTCTTGTGGTACCCAAGAATATAGGTATCACCACAGTTGTGAGCGAGTCCGGAGAGGAGATAGCTACCCGAGTACCCACTTCTTGGAGGGTAGGGGTGGACTACAGATGATTGAATCAGGCCACCAAGAAGGACCACTTCCCACTACCATTCATAGATCATATTATTGAGAGACTAGCTAGGAAGAGTTACTACTGCTTTCTGGATGGGTATTCGAGATACAAACAGGTGGCCATAATGCCTAAAGACTAAGAGCAAACAATTTTCACCAGTTCGTTTGGGACGTATGCTTTTAGACAGATGCCTTTAGATTATGTAATACCCTAGCTACATTTTAAAGGTGCATGCTCTCTATTTGCTCGCACATGGTTGGTGAATTTTTAGAGGTCTTCATGGATGACTTCTAGATCTATGGTGATAGTTTTGATGCATGTCTTGATTACCTAGATCGATTACTTTAGCATTGCATTGAGGTCAACTTAATATTTTCTTGGGAGAAGAGTCACTTCATGGTGACTCGGGCGATGAACCTTGTCCATATCATCTCCAACATGGGCATGGAGATTGACTCGACCAAGGTGGATATCATCAAGAAACTTAATCCACCGTCCAATTTACGACAGTTGTGTTCTTTTCTAGAGCATGTCGGTTTCTACCGACTGTTCATACAAGACTTCAGCAAGATTTCCCGACCTCTTACTGATTTGTTGATAAAAGACATTGAGTTCCTTGTCGATGATAAGTGTCTTGTGTCATTTGACTCTTAAGAATCTAGTTGTTGAAGCTCCCATCCCTCAGCCGCCTGATTGGTCTCTCCCATTTGAGATCATGACGGATGCCTCTGATTTTGCCATAGGGGTTGTGCTAGGATAGAGGAGGGACAGATAACCATTTATCATTCACTATTCTTGCCGTACATTGGATGTCACTTAGCGGAATTACACGGTCACAAAAAAGGAGATACTAGTCGTAGTCTTTGCCTTGGATAAGTTTCGATCTTACATTCTTGGATATAGAGTGACTATTTATACCGATCACACCACCGTTCGATGATCCAAATCCTCAAGATTCTCTAAATGGGAGAGGTGATCCGCGACCACATTTTTTACTCCAGGTTTATCCTTAATCTCTATATCAAACTTCTGGAGTAGAAGGATCCATCTGGTCAATCTGGCTTTGGCATCCTTCTTTGACATTAAGTACTATCATGAAGGGGGGATAACATCTAGAGACGGTGTATTCCTCACGAAGAGCAGCATAGCGTCCTCACCTGTTGCCACAAGCTTGAGGTAGGAGGACATTATTCTGGGAGCCAGACATCACAAAAGGTGCTTCAGCCTAGCCTTTGGTGGCCTACCCTCTTCAAGGATTCAGATGAATTCATGAAGAGATGTACTGACTGTCAGAAAATAGGCACTTGTGGACACAGAGATATGATGCCGATGCAGGCCATTCACTTTTCTGAGGTCTTTGATGCATGGGCATCGATTTCATGGGTCCATTTCCTAAGAGTCAGGGATTTGAGTACATTTTGCTGGCTGTGGATTACGCTAGTCATTGGGTTGAGGCCATTCCCTCCCGAACTACAGATGCTAAGACTGTTTGTCGCTTTTTGAGTAAAATTATCATTTCACGATTTGGGGTTCCTAGAGTTTTGATATCTGATGGGAGTCTCGTTTTATCAATAACAAGGTAAGGTCCCTTGCTAACAAGTTCAGCATAGACCATCGAGTTGTCACTCCATATCACCCTTAGACCAATGGTCTTGATGAAGTATCGAATAGGGAGATCAAGACGATATTGCAAAAGGTTGTCCGCCAAGATCTAAAGGATTGGTCATAGCTTTTGGAGTTGATCTTGTGGGCATATAAGACTTCCATCAAGACACCTTTGGGTATGTCTCCCTTTCATCTAATTTATGGCAAGACACGCCATTTACCTGTGGAGATAAAGCATAAGTCACTATGGGTTGTCACTGAGATATTATTGGAACCAAAGAGTATAAGAGATCAGAGAAAGGCAGAATTGGAAGCCCTGGAGGAGCTTAGAGATACAACCTTTTCGAGTAGCCTACAATATAAGGAACGAGTGAAGATATGGCATGATTCTCACATCAACCATAAGCAGTTTTAATGAAACTAGGAAGTATGGTTATTCGATGCCAGGTTGAAACTATTTCCAGGGAAGTTTCAGAGCAAGTGGAAGGGACCATACTAGGTCCATAAGGTGCATGACAATTGCAACATTGATATATCTGTGATGTCAATTGAGTCCACCTTCCGAGTTACGGTCATCACCTAAAGCCATATCTAGATCATGATTCATTGATCGTCGATGTTTCCCCTATTCATTTTGCATGAGATGTGGTTTTTAATCACATAATTTGCATCTCATGCATGATTATCACTTCCTCCCCCAACTGTATAGATCCAATTGTCCATATCACACATTCTTTTGTCTAACACCCCATCTCCATCTCATAATTATGATATACTTAGGGTGTACTTTACCCTAAGTATAGGGGGTGTCAGACTTTTGATTATCCTTTTGATTCTTTCTACCTCTGTTTTGTTGCCTATATTTAGGGATATTTTACCCTAAGTATAGAGGAGGTAGACAATGTACATTCTAACCCTCGATTTTCCCCTTGTGTACAATCTTCTATACTTAGGATTACTCGATCCGAAGTATAGGGGGATCACCAACTTCTATTAATCTTATTCTTTTATTCATCTTTGTGGTACGGTATTCTTTTCACTTTTCTATACTTAGCACGAGTTATAACTTCCTTTGCATCTCTTTGATCACCATGAGGTCATAGTTTGAGTTAGGTATAGGGGTGGTGTATATATTGTATATATACTTTAGCCATAACTCATACTTTCATATTTTTAATATGGCTAAAATACTATATAAATGCTTGTAAAATATTCAGTAAAAATCAACTAATAAAAAGATGCAGATATTTCCTCAAACTTCTTCTTGTATATACTGATTAATAAGTCAGGTTAAAATATTTTGAAAGTGGTTTGAGAATTTATTTTAAAAATCTTTTGAAAACTATTGAAAAATGTTTGAAAAGGATTTTCAACCTTTGTAAAAATAGTTTGACTTGTAAAAATTTTTCTTTGTGTGAAATAAAATTATTTTGCAAAACTATTTGCAAATGTTTTGAAAATGGTTGAAATTTTATTTTGAAAATCTCTATATATATATATATATTGTTTGAAAAATATTTGCAAAGTTGTTTCAAACATTTGTAAATGATTGTAAAATTGTTAGAAAAGTTATTTTGGACTATAGTCTTCAAAACTATTTGTAAAACTATTTTCAAATAAGTTTGATGATTATATGCATCACAGAAAAATAAAAAAATTCCAATTGTGTGTATATACCTTTATAAATTACTCAAGATGTAAATCCTTTTAACCGATTCTTGCAAATAATTTACTCACTCATGTGTAAATATGTGTATATAATCCCTAACCCTTATTAAAAAAATTTATATACTTGTATATATTACTAACTATTTGTTATAAAAACTCTTTTTGCATGTCCATCATTTTTCAAAAATCCATAAAAAGTTCAAAATTAGAAAAACTATTTCACAGAATGATTTTGCTTTCTTTGCATTGTACATACTTCTTGCATTTGCATGTGCATTTTTCATGGTAATATTGAAATTAAACTAAGTCTTGAATAAATTTGAAGAATGGAGCTTAGTTGGACCTTAATCCACTTAATTTCAAAGGAACCTTATAAGAACTGGAGTTAAGACTTTTCAGGTCCTAGTGACTTAATTCTTTGAGTCTGCAAGATGATGTTCACATGTCATCTTGAGCAGTCTAAGTAGAATATTTAACAACACATGTATGATTCTTTCAGATCGTGAATTACCTTGGACAAGAACTCTACACGTAGCTATTCATGGAGGAGATAGTGAGGGGATAGAATCTTTTGGCTTGGGGTAGCATACGAGGGTAGTACATCTAGGTGGAACCTCTCGTCCTCCTCTAGGGAGGGAAGTGCATCTCAACCTAGTTTGGCGATGTTGAGGTCTAAAGACAGGATGCTATGGGGTTGCAATAATGCTTCAAAGGAGTGATAGTCTACTAGCTCGAGAGGAAAAACTCCTTATGTACATACTGCACCTTGAATTAAAGATTCATAGTCATAAGAATTTGTGTATGTAGACTTGTTCTGACCTGACTGTTGAGGAGACCTAAATAGGAGTCTTGTGTAACGTAGAGGCTGTTAAGTTTTAAATCCATTTCCCATTAAGGTTACGACACACTAATAATTCAAAGGTCTGACAGAGCTCCATACTACAATTTTATGAAGATAAGCTTAAAAGTAAACATTGTTCTAACTTCTTTACGTTTTCTTTTCTTTATTTTTGTATTCACTTATTTTCTGAATAAGTGTTTGCTAAGGGACTAGCAAAGGTAAATTATATGGGAATGATGAATCCATGATTCATCGTCTTTATCCTTTTATTTTAGCTTCATTTCCTTAGTCAAACCAATGTAAATACCTACTAATTTCATGATATTACCATTTTGCATGCATTTGTTAAATATACATTTTTAACAGTTTTATATTTAAAATAAAAGAATAAAGAAGAAAAGGAAAATAAAGTATGGATTTGTGAAATAAATACAGACTGATCCCAATCCCGAGAGAAGATCAAGACTTGACCTAATTGACCAGGAATAAAGTAGGGGGCGATAAGGACTTTAATCCAAAAATAATTTATAAAATTTTCCATGTATATTTGTACAAAACTTATACTATTTTGTTTTTATATAAATTGACTCGAATTAAATATTTTTCTAAACAAAAGTTGTAAATTAAAATATGTTGTAACTAATAAAAATAATTGCAAAGCAAAATAATGTACAGATTACAAATAATCACACTCGGAAAAAGCCGTAAAGTAACAATTGAAAGACCAATTTCGGCTCCATACAAACTCAAATTGAATCAAACTCACTTCCATTGTACTCTAAATTAAATTATCTTTCAAATAGTCGTGGTTCATCCTTTTTGGAGTTACGATTGAGAAGTCGTTTTTCTTGGGTGGTTTGTGCAGTTTTACCACTTACTTATATATATTTATTCATTTTATTTTTTTATACATAATATACATAATTGTAAATATTATCTTCATTTTTAAAAATAAAAATAAATAATGACAATAATAACAAAATTTTAAATAATTTCCTTATTTGTACGTCTATATTATACTATGTGTTATATGTATATAATATTTGTATACAACTAATTTTCTTAAATAAAAGTCACCAAAAAATTAAATATCTAACATAAATTAATTAAATTAAATTAATTACTAAATTTATATTTAATTATTTAATTATTTACTATTTATTTGATTTGAAAATATACCTTGTATATGAAGATATGATTCTATACCTTAAATAACCACCAATAAGGTGGATAATTAATTTTTGTAAATTAATTATATTATTTTATTTTATTTTATTTCAAATTTCATTTTCAATTAGTTTATTTTTTTATTTATTTATCCAATAAAAACATTCCTTATTTGTATATACTTTCCTTTTTGATTTTTCTTCTCTTTTGTTGGGCTCCTCCTCCCTCATTTGTTCTTGATCAATCTTTGATGGAGAGGGGACCGATCACTGAGAGCTTCTCATCATAGAATGGTGCCAAGCATCCAAGTCGGTCAGTGATAGTAATTCGGTCCTTGTTGAGGCCATCATGACATATCCAACCACGAGGTAAGATTCGGTTTTCTTTTCCGTCATTTTTCCTAGATAAATAGTAGACATAATTTGTGCTTCGGTTTCATTAAAATTTAGATCTTAAAATCCTAAAATTTTTCCACCCCCAATTTGATCTGTCTCCGAATCCGATTCTCATCTCATCTTCTTAATCCACACATGTTCTCGTTCTATCTCTCACAACCTTTCACATTCGACCACAAACGGTGGTCAGATCTGTATTCCGCTTTGCCAAGATCCGCAGTCGTTCACGCACCATATTTTGTTGATAAATAAAATAAATAAATAAAATAAAATACATAGTTGTTTTAATTCCTTACATTTGTATTGCTGGAAAAGTAAAAAATATAAAAAATATATAAAAAAATTATTATGTTTAGGCTTACAGTTTTTGTTTAAAAAAATAAAAAAATATTTCTATTTACATATAAAAATAATAAAAATACTAAAAAATATCAGAAGCAGGCAACGCTTCAGCCGTCGTCGTCCTCCCGCTAGGAGGCCCAACATTGCGCCTTCCTCCGCTTGTCATCCGCACCGTGGGAGGGAAGCTCCAGAGGCGGCAGCGGCCCTCTCTCCCATTGCCTCCTGGAACAAAAACGAAGAAGGAACCCTGGTTTTAAAATAAAAAATATATCTTTGGCAAAATTGCAAAATATGCCCTTTTCAACAATTGCCAAGAAGCCCCCACCAGCCTCAAGTCACGTATTTTGCACGCCCTTACGTGGGTAAATTGCCATTTTCTCAACTGCTTTTATTTTTGTTAATCTTATTGTATAAACTTATGAAAAATTGCACTTCAGTGCTTCATATCTAGACATTTACTTTGTTATTCTTAGCATTAAAATAAATATCATTTATTGCCAGTAAATTCCTCAAAATTTTGTGTAGACTCCTGTTGTGTCCCAGATCATTGTATAAAATTTCATCACTTTTTATTTTTACTTTATATTCTAAAAAATTCAAAAATAGTGTCTTTTTCTCTGTTTGGACTTTAAATAATCATAAAAAATCGAATACTGTTCTGAAAATTCCAAAGTAAATAGATTAAGTGTAGTTTATTGTCTTTTATTTTCTCTCCAATTTTCTCGCATTAACTATTTATAAAACCCAAAAAAATTGCAAAATACTAAAAATGATAGAAAATTCTAGAAAATTCCAAAAAGAGTGATTTCAATTCCTGTGTGTAGATTTTTGTTTATACTTTAGCATAAAAATAAGTTTCGGGAGTTTTAGCATTTAAAGTATTTTTAAAGTGCAAAATACTCTTGATTGTGCACTCTTTACCTTTGTTTGCACTGTTTGATTTTTATAAAATCACAATAACATCAGAAAATTTTGAAAAAATATCAAAAATATGTTAGATCCTATAAAATGCAAAAATATATTTTTTGCAATTTTTTGACATTTTTTTACTATTGTAAAAAATACAAAAAGTCTGTGGTGTGTGTATTTCTATCCTTGTGCATATTGTTACTCATTTGAAAATAAAAAAAATTGAAAAAGCCATTTTATCTTCGAAATTTGACTACTAAGTTTTTTCAAGCGTGCTCCTTGTGTTCGACCATGGTCGTTATACTAGGTAAATTAAATAACGAAGACCGTTTACATTGCATTCCATTGATTTTTCTCTTAAGTGGTTTAACATATTTTTCTCATTGACCGAATTGATTGGTTGAGAACAACGACCATTGCATATTTATTCCATCTTAACCCATTGTGATTTCGTGTCAATAAGCACACGCTCCATACACACCAGATGGAAAACTTTAACCTTTCCCCCATGATTTATGTTATTTCATTTCAATCTAATTATTATAATAAGTAGTTAAAAATATATTTAGTTAGACCCTTGTAGTTTCGTTATTTGCACCTTAGTCTAGTTGAGTTTTAGTCACATGTGTCCATAATTGTTTTTATGGGATGTTTTCAACATTTACCTTGATCTTTTTACTAGTTATAGAATGATGTTAATGTTCTGAATATTTTCATATATACCCCTAACTATCTGGATCACATGTTACAAATACATTTGCTAGATTATTTACATATTGACCCCTGAGTATTTAATACTTGTTATCTGCTAGGGTCTAGAACTTAAAATAATTACAAAGAGGTCCCTATGACCTATTTTTAACAACTTATCTTTTATTTAATGCAATAAATATCAAATCGACCCCAAAAATTGCCTAAAAATTCCTTGTAGTCTCTGATTGCATGCTTTAATTGTGGTGATTTTTGTTTGTTTATTTTCGCTTGTTTTATATTATTAAAAATTCAAAAATAGTTAAAGAGACTCTCTTTATCTTTGAGAATTTAAATTTTTTGAAAAACATATAAAAATTCCTCAAAAATTATCATAGTTGCATTCTAGTGTCTTTTAACTTTAGTACAAGTTATGCATAAAAATATCTTATAAAAACTATAAAAATTACAAAACACTTGAAAACTTATAAAAATTATAAAAATATTAAAGACAGAACCAAAAATAGTAATCTCAGTCTTTGTTTGTAGATATTTACTTATATTTTGTCATAAAAATCACCCTCATGAGTTTGAGTGTTTTTATTATTTTTAACTTGCAAAATACTCCTGGTTGTGTACTGTTTGTTATTTTTGTCATTTATTTATAGAAAATCACAAAAACATTTAAAAAAGCTATAAAAATTACCAAAAATATATAAAACTCAAAAATATTTTTTTTCAACTTTCTGAATGTTTTTGACCGAGTAGAAAAATACAAAAAGAGTGTGTTTGTGTGTGTGTGTGTGTATGTGTGTGTTTATCACTTGTGCTTGTTTCGCTCTTATTGAAAAATTAAAAAATTGAAAAACTAAAAATCACTAAGAAGAATTTTATTTTCGAAATCACACTACTTAGCTCTTAATTATTCTCCTTGTGTTCGACCCTGCTTGCTATACTAGGTTAATAAAAGTAGCTAAACCACTTACATTTGATTGTTTCATCTCTTAGTGGTTAGATTATCTCGTTGTTGATTGAGGACAATGATAATTGATTCATTTATTATACCTTAGTCGATCAAAAAATTGCATCATCAGAATGACATCATTGCCGGGGAGCACGACTAAGTAGTTAGATTTCATTTACTTTTGCCTATTTTTGTCTCTATTTCTTATAATTGTTTCTGACGTTCTTCTGTTTTGCTTTTTCTTTGAGGGACCTCTTAGAGGATAACCTGATTTGCTTTGGAGGGATCCACACCTGAGGATGAGCAAAGGAGAAGAAGGAGCAGTTATATTATATATATTTAGATTAATTTCATATGAATATATTCTTGTAATAACTTAGACTTTGGACACTTATGAGACACTTGGACATTATTCGGGGTCTATTTTGCCGAGCGACAGTGCACTCGGGGGACCTCACTGAGTTTTTCGCTGATTTTCTGCATTTATTTTCTATTTTATTCCCAAGGATTTGGCCCCTAGATTTAGGACTTTTAGTTTTTGAGCTTGGTAATTATCTAAGGTCCAAACACCCTAATAAAATACCTATTCCTAAAGAACGGGTTTGGACTTAGTAAGAAAAAGTTAATTTGATTGGTTAAGATAACACACACTGTGATAAGTCGCATACAACACTAGAAGGACCCGTTGTTGCGTGCAACGAGCAACTTCCACGATCTTACTTAGATCTCTTCTCTGATTAGTTAACTGCCAGCTCTTCCTGCTAATAGAAGTTGCTCATCTTTGGACGATTTCCTCATGCATCATATATATTAGTTTTATTTTGATCTTTAGATTTATGTGGGGATCAACCTGCATGTTGAGTGCTGGATCAAGGTATGAATTTGAAGGATATGGAATTATCCTCAAGCGCATCACGGAAGCGTGATCGTCGTATCGGATACGACGAAGAACGACTAGTCGTACTAGTTGTTCGGTGCAGCGGAATTTTAAAAAATGTTCATATGATGAAACCATATGATTCAAGAACACTTCATGAATCGTTTCATATATAACCACAACAAGTATAATGCAATACCACTTGAAGCGTGGTTGATCAAGTCTCTAAAGGAAGAGACCTCCTGTCTCAAGTCCGATCGTCGGCGAGACCGCTTGCGAGCATGGGGATGAACCGTGTTGTCCTCACAATCCAAGAAGATGATCCAAGCGTGGTTGCTCCTGATCTCGTCGCACGAGATCGAATGTCTCCTTCGTGAGTGTAGCACTCCAAGAAGACGGAGAACCGAAGAACGTCGAAGCGGCGATGCGGTGGCGAGAGCGTCGAGGAACCTCTCCTCTAGGGTTTGGTGGTCGGCCACCAATTAGAGGGAGAGAGGGTACATGTGTACCAAGAAAGAGAGAGAGAGAGAGAGAGAGAGAGAGAGAGAGAGAAAGCTCCAATATTGCATGTAAATAGAGAGCATGGTATGCCTCTCTATTGATAGGGTTTTGGGATCCATGGATCTCAATCCATGTGACATACAAAATCAATGGATGAGATTGATTTATGTCAATCCAATGGCTAAGATTGTTGTTGATAAAACCAACAAATTTAGATCAAAATATATTTGACAAAATCAAATACAAATTAATCCAAAATTACATAAATAAATAAGGAGAGAATATACATGGAGATTACATCCCCATGTACATTCCATATGGACGGCCACCCATTCCTATTTGGAATTGGGTGCCGCCCAAGCTTTCCATGAGGAGAGCAATCTCATGACATGTCATGAGATTGCATATCTCCGTGGAAATCTCTTTATTTATTTCCAACAACTTTTGTTGGATTTTATTCTTCAAAAATAATTCACAATTATATTTGAGAATATTGCAATCTTGCCATTGAAAAATTGTGAATCATATTCACAACCCAAAACAATATATAATTTACATTGTCAATTAATTACACAATGTGTATCCAATACACATAATAATTAATTAACTAATATAAATTACAGTTAGCTTTCTCTAATACATTATAAATCACATTTATAATATATTATGAATAATTGGATATTTCTATCCACATTATTCTTATCCACATTAATTAAATCACATTTAATTATATTGGATAATTTCTTCATACATCAAGATGATTAAATCACATTTAATCATGATTTCTTCATTGCTTAGATCTTATGGAATTATTCTCGAACACTTCAAGAATAATGCGATCTTTCCTCAGATACTTGGAGATAAGGACAGGGTGATTGTATTGTTCCACGTATAGTGACATGGATATTGAGCTTGTATCTCAAATCCAGATCATGGGCCTCCCATAGATGCCTGATTAAATCAAGACCGTAAATCTAATCTTCTCATTGTATCTGAATCACATTCAGATCAATATCTAACACTTGGACCAAGATCAGATCACTTCTCTATTGAGAGGAGTCACTAAAATCCAGACCCATTTCATCACTCCCTAGGAATGGAAGCGTCATGGTTATACAATCGTTTATGATCACATCACCCTCAGGTATTCCCAATACCTGTACATCATGCTTACTGGAAGACTCAGATTAAACCCGAAGTATTGGATCAACTTTATATTGTCTACTTCATGGTTTTATCAGTAAGATTCTCATTCTATCATTAGGAGTCGGTATCGATCATATACTTTCTAAAAGCATATATCATACCTAGGTCTTGATCACATCCTTTCCAAAAGTATATATCAAATCTACAAATTCAGTCAAGCTTCCAAAGCGAGACGACCATGCGCATGGAATTTGATTCTTCCCAATATCTCATGAGTGAGCTCATGCCTTCCGGTTCAGTGACTGAACATGTATGATCCCTTTGAGAGATCGTATTACTCATATGCCCTTATATGCACACCAGCGCGTCGGTGTATAGACCTTGGTTAGGTCATCAACCTATTGGTCTGCTAAATGTACATACTCAGACATATAGTAACACATTTGTATCCGGTCAGATGATGTGTGCCTATATCATGACAACATATGATATAGGACTTTGGTTATCTCGATCTCATTAAGTCCACTCTTTGACCTAACTAATCTGACACCTCCGAATCTCTATTCCTTTGCATAGGACCTGCATCAAGAGGTCGGTCAGATATCAGCCTTCAGACATAAGGATTGCCATCTCCTACTCAGGTTGGAGATCATCTCTTAATAATCATTTGACGATGCTTGACGAGTCCTCAATCTAACTCTTTAGATATTCATCCAAGCATTAGCCTCTATGATTCGATAGTTGAATCAACAGTTGTATGATTATTAAGATGGCCATGGTACATAACCTTAATTGTACTAAGAGACCTATTATGCAAATTATTCATTCTTTATTTCAGATCAGGGAATGATATATGCAATAATATTTATTGCATAATGGCTCGCTGTGGGCTCGCATTTCCAATAATCTTCCACTACCCAAAGAGCCATTAATGGGCTAATCATTTAAACCCGCACTCATGTGACAATCATAGGCTATTAAGAAAATAGCTAGGTAAGACGATCAGTCACTCTGTTCTCGGGAGACTATGCCAGTCCTTTTAAGGCACTTGCATATCCCCAATAACAGTGCTCGCATCTAATGCGAATGTTGCATCTTATGCAATCAATACTCAATCTAGTTAGTTATAGTGTCTTTGACACTACAGCTTAACAATTATCATAACCAGTATTTCCATAATCCTTATCAGAATACCCTTATTCCTAGAGATCACTATCTCTTAAGGTATCCACAGTTAAGACCTTTTAGATCTCTATCTATAAAGTCTTAAGTTTTTGAAGATAAGACTTTGAGATCACTATCTCAAAATTCTTGTCATCTATGAAGATTTTGCATTTACTGCAACCAAGTGTTTTATTTCCATAGTAGGATTAGTAACAGTTTACTATTCCCACTGCATGGCAGCTATCTGGATTTTGTACACATCTAGCACATACCCGGCTTCTTAGAACTGATGCCCAAGGGCAAGTAGTTCTAGCATTCACTTCCTCAACTCTTTGAGGTGCTATCCCTTTAGATAGGTCAGTACCTTATCTTAAGGGATGGAAGCCTTTCTTGGAATTTCTAAGAATAGAATATGTCTTAGGTGTACTACAAATGTGACAGTCCCATTATCCTCTTCTCTTTGCTTCTGAACAACTTCAGAACTAAGATCTAAGAGGTATCTTTGAAATCATATTTCAAGATATGGAATAGCCAGTCTATAAAAACACTTATCATCATCCTTATATCATCCTAAATGATTAGGATATTATCTACATTTAGCATGATGAACACAAAGGCACTCCCACTAAGCTTCACATGGCTCATCCAGATTCTATCTGAAATCATAACATTTATAATTTCATCATATCTTATGATCCAACTTCAAGAAGCTTATTTGAGTCCATAGAAGATTCCTTAGCTTGCACACCTTGCTTTCCTCAACCTTGAAGCCCTGGGGCTACTTCATGTGAATATCCTCATAGAGGTATTCATAGAGGAATGCAATATTGACTTACATCTTGAAGATGCAATAGTCAAGTTGTGTTGCTAAGGTTAGCAATATTCTAACGGTTTTAAGCATGGTCACCGAAGAGCAAGTCTCATTGCAAGCAATGTCTTCTCTTCCGATGTGTAGCTCATGGCTATCAACCGTGCTTTGAAGGTCTCTACCTTCTCATTAGGTTTCCTTTCTCTTGAAGATCCATTTACACCTTTACAGGTCTTACCCATATAGGTGGATCCTCGAGGGTCCATATACAACACTTGTATGTGAAGTATACATTAGACTTTTATTGCTAACATCCATTTATCCATGCTATGATCTTCAGAAGTTTCATCACATGAAGTTCGATCATTGTCAGATTTCTCTGACACATGGAATATATCCTCAAACTCATTTGAATAGGCATTAGTGTTTCATCTTTAATTGTCCTTTTAGTTTCCAAATTCAGGAGCCTCGTTATCTTCTCAAGATTAAATGAGTTCCTACACTTCATTTTCATCTTGATTCTCAAGAGTCTCAACCTCTAAGAATCACATTCTCAGAGATGAGATACTTTAAGAATCTCAAGATCATAAAGTAGGTATCCAATACCATCCTTTTATTTTCCTAATGAGGCAGCACTCTCAAGTGCTAGATTCCAACATACATGGAACCTTATTAAGGATATACATTGTAGTCTCTATTACACATATATACCTGGAAACTAAGGGATAATTATGCTAAAATTCATCATTGATAAGATCATGTCACATATGATCCAATTGTATCTATCATTAACTCTATTGAGTTAAGGTGTGTTAGGAGGATTGAGATAGAAATGATATTCATATCTCCATAAGGTATTATTTGAATTTATTTAGCAGATACTTGCTACCTAGATTAGATCAAATTCATTTTATCTTCCTTCAAACTTTGGTTCTAAACCAAAATTAATGAAATCTTTGAACATTTCAAAGGTTTCTTTGACGAAGATAAGAAATCTCATATCATACATAATCATCAACAGATATCACATATCCATAATGTTTACTATGATATAGATGATCTGCATCCATCAATATGTATGAGATCCTGAATACCTTGACATCTTACACCATTCCCAAAGAAAGGGTGTATTGGACATTTTACTTTGAATACAATATTCATAAGTATGTAAGTTTTGAAATTTTAGACATTCTAAAGTTTCATCTCTTACTAGTCTATTGATCAAATCGATAGACAAATGTCCAAGGCTCGATGCTAGATCATTGTCATATGATATTCATCCTCCTATTGATCATATAAAGGTTTTAATTTCAGTATTTAGAAATGTTAATGAACCATTCATAATTTTCTAATTTAGTGGAGTCCACTAGATTTTAGATTACTATCTGAAATATCTCCATCATAACTCTTTATGATAGTTCTACCTCAGAATTCGTGTTTATTTCCAACATTTAGAAATAAACAATGAGTGTATTCTAATATCTAGGTCACAAAGACATTCTCTAAGACTAAGGGCTCTCCCACTGAAATTAACAAGTCTATCAATCCAATAGAGATTGTTGCAACAATTGCATCAATATCCATGTGGATAACTATAAACCTTTAAGATCAAATTTTCCAGTCATCTAAAACATATGCAACACATTGCAAGTGTTGTCAGAAGATTGAGATACAATAATTTGACTTTGTCTTATCAAATAAGAAAGTCAATTTCAATGATTATATGTAGATTATTCTGATGCTCTATCCGAGTCCTTCTCTAAGGATTCTACACAGACTTGATAGTCATACTATCAACACATCAACTTATTGCAGTTTTGGCATTCATCCAACTCTTTGGATGTCATATGGAAGTCACAGAAGTCCAGTCAACTCTTTGACTTTCCTTCTTTCTTGGGTCCGACCCATGCTTCCACTGTGCTCCCTTTATCTATTAACAACCATTGCTTAAGACTAAGGATCTCTTATGTTAAATTCAAAAGAATTCAACGTAAGAGCATTTCAACATTTATACATGCTTCATTAAATTCATACAATATGAATATTATGAAGCTTCATGAATGACTAGAGTATAGACAGTAGAATGATGATACTCATCATGCCTACATCCATTTATACTCTTAAAACCTTGGTTCAAGTAGGTACTCAAACCATTTGAATACATCATCTCTTATAGAGATACCATTCTGCATGATGAAGTGAACCATGTCAAAATGATAAATGTCAAGAGCACATATGTATGCCAGAATATCTTCTTAAGTCTTTATAAGGATTATTTGACAATTGCGATCATCATCAACATGTTACTTCTAAAGTACACCCGATGAGATCAAGACTTTAGAGACATACAAACCCTAGGGTTGTAGTCCTATTATCTATTTAATTGTCATTCCTCTTTATTATGAGAAAACTTGCACATTGCAACCACATACATTATGTGTCCAACTGCAAGTATAATATCTGGATCATGAGTCCAATCCATGATATTCTACTGGTTATTATTGAGTATATAATTGAGTGGGTTTTAATGAAGGATTATCTGAAATAAGAAATTTGCATAGATGTATGTATTTATATATATACATATTTTACTTTGATTTAAGAATTTTTATATCAAAGTTGTCATGCCATGTCAACATTGAAAGTTCATTCCCTTAATCACTTTCAATGTAAGAGATATACTTACCATTATATCTCAAGCAAGATCCGGGATCTCCTTCCTTATCTTTGTTGCATCCCAATAATATGAGAACCTACAACTCGGATAAAAAGAAGAGGGAACACATTCCGCCTTGCAAGTCCAACTTGCATCTCCCAATTCGGTCTTTAACACCCGGGCCCACCACCCCTAAGGCGATGTTGACCCATCGTTAATTGAACCAACCGTCAACAGGAATAGTACTCGCTATAAGCAATCCAATATCGCCCCAATAATATGAGGATACGATATTGGGGTCACTACGTATACGGCCTTACTCTTTCGAGAAGCGAAGAGCCCGATCCAGATGCGCTTGCATACAGGAGCTGTCACTTCGGATAGGCGTCTCCCACATACAATCCCTGGCGACGGAACCCTCCGTCTTGACGGGAGACCATGGATGTCACTTATGTGATCCTCCATATCATATTCAAATTCTAATTAAACACTATGAATCATATTCATTATGATTAATTCTTCCAAGGAAAATAACATCTCTATTCATAACAGAGTGTTTCAATTTTAATTGGATTCCAATTAATCTAATCATATTAAATTAGTGATCCAATTAATATCCAACAAACATTTTAATAGTTACTTGAATTATGGTATTATCTCAAATACGTATTATCTTGAATTTTAATAATTAGAAATACATCATGATTTCTTAAGCATTATATTAACCCTACCCGTTGTCATGTCCAGTACCGACGAGAGTGGGACAGACCACATACGTTGCAACCCGCAACCCCAATGCTCTCCGACTAGACACCATATCCACCTCGGGAAAGGATAATGCAAAATAGATCATTTTGTACTTGAGATAATCATCGGTTCTTCAACCGAAATTATACCATATAATAATAATCAAAACAATTTTGATTAACATTATAATGAGATTTGCTAAACAAATCCCAAGTCCTATTCAAGCAACATGTTTGTTGGAATGTTTATCATGTAGATCATGTAACCAATTAGTGATCTAGATCACATCTAATCAATTATTGGTTGAGGCAATGTCATTTAAGGGAATAATTATCATCAAATATTTAACAAATATTTATGCACAATTATTCTAGGAAATTAAATAATTTAATTTCACTAAATGATTAAATGACAATCACTACACAAGCATCAAGTTTGATGAATGTGTTTCCAATTAAGATTTAGATCAAATCTAATAAATTAATTGGTTGAGGCCAAGTCACTTATGTAAATAATCATCTTCCAATATTTCAAAAATATTTTTCATGATTATTTCATGAAATTAACAATTAATTTCACTAATTGACAATCACTTGGTTCTAGATTAGGACTGTAATTTCAGTAGTGACCCCTACTCACTAAAATTAACATATCTCAATCAATTTAAATCCAAATTAGACAAACTCAATTTTAAAATATTGGCAACTTGATTTAGGATAGAAGCCAAGTGATGTTTCACGCATTTCGAGGCAGATGATAACAGTAATTAACTCTTTAATAATGTTAAAATCTAGTGTTCCCGCAACAGGGCAACATGTTCATTAAAACAACAATATCTAGAGCATACGAAATCCGATTTACGCAAACTCAGATCCTATGGTTTCTTTATTTAATGAGGAACAAAATACATGAAAAAAATTCGTACTTAAAAGTTTTAAATATGGCCTAAATTATTTACTAAACAGATCTGCGAAATCAAATGCGACAAAAACTTTCGCGACCTTAACGAACTCAAGTCATCCTCGGTTTGCGAATCATATTCGAAACCGTCGACCTAAGGCTCTGATACCACTTGAAGGATATGGAAATTATCCTTAAGCGCATCACAGAAGCGTGATCTTCATATCGGATACGACGAAGAACGACTAGTCGTACTAGTTGTTCGGTGCAGCGGAATTTTATAAATTTTTCATATAATGAAAACATATGATTCAAGAACACTTCATGAATCTTTTCATCTATAACCACAACAAGTATAATGCAATACCTCTTGAAATATGGTTTATCAAGTCTCTAAAGGAAGAGACCTCCTGTCTCAAGTACGATCATCGGCGAGACCGCTTGCGAGCGCGGGGATGAACTGCGTTGTCCTCGCAATCCAAGAAGATGATCCAAGCGTGGTTGCTCCTGATCTCATCGCACGAGATCGAATGTCTCCTTCGTGAGTGTAGCACTCCAAGAAGACGGAGAACCGAAGAACGTCGAAGCGGCGGCGCGGTGGCGAGAGCGTCGACGAACCTCTCCTCTAGGGTTTGGTAGTCGGCCACCAATTAGAGGGAGAGAGGGTAGACGTGTACCAAGAGAGAGAGAGAGAGAGCTCCAATATTGCATGTAAATAGAGAGCATGGTATGCCTCTCTATTTATAGGGTTTTGGGATCCATGGATCTCAATCCGTGTGACATACAAAATCAATGGATGAGATTGATTTATGTCAATCCAATGGCTAAGATTGTTGTTGGTAAAACCAACAAATTTAGATCAAAATATATTTGACAAAATCAAATACAAATTAATCCAAAATTACACCAAATAAATAAGGAGAGAATATACATGGAGATTACATCTACATGTACATTCCATATGGACGGCCACCCATTCTATTTGGAATTGGGTGCGGCCCAAGCTTTCCATGAGGAGAGCAATCTTATGACATGTCATGAGATTGCATATCTCCATGGAAATCTCTTTATTTATTTCGAACAACTTTTTTTGGGTTTTATTCTTCAAAAATAATTCACAATTATATTTGAGAATATTGCAATCTTGCCATTGAAAAATTGTGAATCATATTCACAACCCAAAACAATATATAATTTACATTGTCAATTAATTACACAATGTGTATCCAATACACATAATAATTAATTAACTAATATAAATTACAATTAGCTTTCTCTAATACATTATAAATCACATTTATAATATATAATGAATAATTAGATATTTCTATCCACATTATTCTTATCCACATTAATTAAATCACATTTAATTATATTGGATAATTTCTTCATACATCAAGATGATTTAATCACATTTAATCATGATTTCTTCATTGCTTATACCTTATGGAATTATTCTCGAACCCTTCAAGAATAATGCGATCTTGAGATAAGGACATGGAGATTGTATTGTTCCACGTATAGTGACATTGATATTGAGATCGTATCTCAAATCCAGATCATGGGCCTCCCATAGATGCCTGATTAAATCAAGACCATAAATCTAATCTTCTCATTGTATCTGAATCACATTCAGATTAATGTCCAACACTTGGACGAAGATCAGATCACTTCTCTACTGAGAGGAGTCACTAAAATCCAGACCTGTTTCATCACTCCCTAGGAATGGAAGCGTCATGGTTATATAATTGTTTATGATCACATCACCCTCAGGTATTCCCAATACATGTACATCCTGCATAGTGGAAGACTCAGATTAAACCCGAAGTATTGGATCAACATTATACTGTCTGCTTCATGGTTTTATCAGTAAGTTTCTCATTCGATCATTGGGAGTCAGTATCGATCATATACTTTCAAAGGCATATAGCATACCTAGGTCTTGATCACATACTTTCCAGAAGTATATATCAAACTTACAAATTCAGTCAAGCTTCCAAAGCGAGACGACCATGCACATGGAATTTGATTCTTCCCAATATCTCATGAGTGAGCTCATGCCTTCCGGTTCAGTGACTGAACCTGTATGATCCCTTTGAGAGATCGTATTACTCATATGCCCTTATATGCACACCAGCGCGCTGGTGTATAGACCTTGGTTTGGTCATCAACATATTGGTCTGCCAAATGTACACACTCAGATATATAGTAACACATCTGTCTTCGGTCAGAGGATGCGTGCCAATATCATGACAGCATACGATATAGGACTTTGGTTATCTCGATCTTGTTAAGTCAACTCTTTGACCTAACTAATCTGACACCTCCGAATCTCTATTCCTTTGCAGAGGACCTGCATCAAGAGGTCGGTCAGATATCAGCCTTCAAAGATAAGGATTGCCATCTCCTACTCAGGCTGGAGATCATCTCTTAATAATCATTTGACGGTGCTTGATGAGTCCTCAATCTAACTCTTTAGATATTTATCCAAGCATCAGCCTCTATGATTCGATAGTTGAATCAACAACTGTATGATTATTAAGATGGCCATGGTACATAACCCTAATTTTACTAAGGGACCTATTATGAAAATTATTAATTCTTTATTTCAGATCATGGAATGATATATGCAATAATATTTATTGCATAACGGCTCGTCGTGGGCTCGCATTTCCAACTATTTCTATCTCTGCATGCATCATTGTGTTTGATTGTGCATCATCTTTTCCATCTTCCTCCCCAAATTTATTGGACATAAATAGAAAGGAGATCAGAAAATTCATTAAATGTTTTATTATTCAGAAAAAGACACAAAAAGAGATAACCAAATAAAATCGGGGTCTGTTAAAACAAACTTGACTAAAACCATACTTCACTAAAATTTATTGCTTTGGGGAGAGTAACCCCCTCCTTGACTGATTATTCTGCAGAGATTTGAGCAATTCGTACATTAGGATAGATCCACGCATGAACTTTCTTCAGACTACCGGTTCTAAAAACAATTAGCCATTCTTCAATGAGGACTTCCGGGTAGCTGGTAAACAGTCTAAACTTCCTTAACAGAGTGGTGGTTTAGAGGACATCACGAAAGTACGATCCTCAAGAAAACGGGAAGCTAGAAATTGTATATACTTACACCCATTCTGGCTGAAAATAGGTGCTACTAGTCATAGGAATCCAGGTCAGTCTCAATGGAGAATCGGGCTCCTAATAGCTCGCTAACCCGCCATGAAAGATTGGATTATCGCCTAATAAAATTTGACAAGATAAATGACCGAGCCTTTACAGTTGTCATATTACATTGCGTAGGTGAACCAGGGGTTTGTTTTCTCATCTTGCTTGTGTTCAAGATCTAATCTTCATAAATCACCACATTAGGATAATGGGAAAGAGGTCTCTTAGGCTGCCTCTGGAAGCACCGCTTTCTAATACTCCTACATGCTCATCCAGGGCGGATTCAAAGAGCTCAGACCCTCTCTCTAAACCCGAATTCACCTCCACCCTATTCCCCCTTGACCATCCTTCTCCCACACTTGATATATAGTCAAGCAGTTAGCACAAATCTTTGTTTACTTGAGAGCACCAGAGCTAGGGTCTTTTGCCTTTTCAGAGACCAGTGAGATGGCCATTAGAGACCATAGAACTGATGAGTAGCCGTAGACTCGTTTATTTTAGATCAGGCCGCCGCCAACAACACATTGTTAGCTTACTTGGAGACCATGCAATGACAGATCCAGGACTGGGAGTGTTCATGGCAGAAGTAAGGAGGGAGATCACACAGATGTGATAGGTAAGAGGAGCCTGAAGGTGACAAGCTCCTTGAAGCTCGGATCTCATTGAGGGAGGAGGAGGGCCGAGCTGTCATCACCGGTCCTCCTCTGATATGGTGCAATCGACGGATGATCGTAGCGGAGGGGGGACAACAGAGCTTAAATAGGAGGATTGCGTGGTCGATTGGGAAGGTGATTGAGATCGGAGATTGATTCGGAAGAGTAGAGTGGAGGTGGTGCTCGCTTGTAGATTTGACGAGGGTGAGATCGGATGATGGTCGAGATTGAAAGAGGGAGGCGATGGCGGCCGATAATCGTAGAGGGGCGGTGGGGGAATCAGGAAAGTTGCCTGGAGGAAGGGGACAACACGTATTGGGCGCGTGCGGCATTAAGAATTTAAATGCCTTGTCATCGTTAAAAAGGGAAAGACTCTTATCTTTATTAATCTCTAATATTATTTAAAATATAACAGATATATCACAATTGTTCGCTTATATAACTATTTATAAGTCTGCATGGCATTTATTGAAGAAGCAATTATGAAGCAAACTATAGTTGTCAAATGACAAAAGTTCAAAGTTCATTTGTTGAATCAAAGTTGTAATGTTGTATTTTACATTGTATTTGGCAAAGTTGTAAAATCAAGCTATGCTATCAGAACTTTTTAAATCAAAACATGTCAAGAACTTAGAACTAATCAACCATCCATCTTGTCTTATCGACCAATATTGATCGATCAACCTTGTTTCACTAGTCGACCATGCCATTTTAACTAATCGACCATATTTTGAATCTAGACCTCCAACAATCATATCATGATCGATCATCACTTTTAAGTGATCAGTGATCTAGGTTTACATGGTCGATTAGAGTTGCATAATCTCTTTGATTTCTTACTTATTTTGTTTTCAATGATCTTATTTTTTGGACCTATATATAAAGGACCCCATACCAAACTTTAGAAGATATAAAAATCACTATTACTATATACAAGTGAATAATATTTCTCTACGAGCCATGTTCTCATATTCTCTCAATAGTTGTTTGATATTTCTAAATTTAATAGTTCCAAAGACAACCTTCTCTGTAAAGGCTATTTATAAGTAGCATTCAATTGCCTCTAAGCTCTTGAGTTCTTCTGATATCAGTCAACAAACATTTTACAGGCTTTTAAATCTAGTGATATAATTCTTTGATATAGAATTATTCAACTATGTTATTTCATAATAATTCTGTGTGCTTATACTCTGGTAATAGTTGTAGTTATCTCTTTTATTGGTTATTGAGGATATCACTGCACTTATAATGAGAAATATCTATGACATTATTAAAAAAATATAGATAAATATTGTTCTAATATTATATCCATAACCTTTCTCTACAAGTAATTTTGGTGTCTGATCTTAAAGTTTGCATATAGTTCTAAGATCACAGGAGTGCGCTCTATCCAATGAAGTTCAAGGATAGTCAGAGCTTGTCCGACCTCGGTTTTGCTACAATGTTAGATTTGTAGTGTTGACTTTGACGTTTGATCCAAATTTATAAAGGAGGAAGCCTTGTAAATAATTTATATATTCAAGTAAACACTTGAGCTTTAGTGAAGTAGTTGGTTGGCTTAGCTAACTGGAAATCCTAAGTCTGATGAATCTGATCATGGTTTTCACTCAGTTGGATCTTCACATAAATTTCATGTGCAATATGCTTGATTATTTGGTCTATTGAATGCGATCAAGTATATTTTGTGAAATATTTTATTCTACCATCAATACACTATTCATAGCCATCTAGTGTTATCTTGATCATCAAAAACTAACAGTATATCAATTAATATGATCAATAGACAAGTAAAGAGATGGACCTTTACATTGTATAGAACTCCAAGATTTGACAATTAGCAAATATTATATTCAAAGTAAAATGTCTTGACACCTTCCCACTAAAGGTATAAAATGTGGAGCTACATTTGACATCGTACATACTATAATGTGCTCCATTCAGTATTGCAACACATAATGGCCATCAATATGTAGCATTTGTTGATGTTCAATCGTAATACTTTTTTATCTTCCTATTACATCATGAGTCCCAAAATTTTGAAAAGTTCAAAGAATTCATAGCTCTAGTTGAGAACCTAAAAGGAAGTAAGATCAAATGAATTCAATATGACCAAGCAGGAGAATACCTCTCAGATGAATTCAAAGAATGCCTTAAAGAGAGGAAAATAGTTTCTAATCTCACTCCTCTACGTACTCCTCAACTCAATGGAGTTGCAATGAGATGTAAGAGAACCATGTTGGACATGGTGAGACTAATAATGAGTAAAGCACAATTATCTCTTAATTTCTGGGGACATGCAGTAAAGACTACGACCTATGTCCTAAACAAGATTCCAAAGCAAATCAATACCTAAAATACCTCTTAATATTTGGTTTAAAATCAATCTAAGTGTTAGAAACTTAAGAATCCGGGGTTGTTTGGTCCATGCTAAAAGGTGGATGCAAACAAGTTGGAATATCGCATCTGAGAATGCCACATAATTACATCTGTAAAGAACGTTTTTGGATATCTAATTTATGATCCTGAAACTAAAATGTTTTTGTCCTAAAGACATCAAACTTCTAGAAGACGTTTTCCTTGAGTCAAGATAATGAAGTAACGATACTTGTAGTGTCTAGTGGGACAGATGAAGTTCATATACCACAAACTGAAGAGATAATAGAAGATGAAACACCAAGTACCTATATCTCATCGAAAGAGTTCAAGAGTAGTAAGATCACTTGAGAGGTATTGATTCCATGTATCATAAGAATCTAATGATGACCTTACTTCATGTAGTGAATAACTAGCAAATCATGGCACGGATAGATGCATGCTAGCAATGAAGTTTAAAGTACAATCCGTACACAACAACCAAAGATCCACTTCTAGGGTTAAACCCATTATGTGTAAATGGACATTTAATAGACAGAGGGGACCAAATAGGAAAGTATAAACCTTCAAAGCACATATTGTAGCCAAGTTCTATATGCATAGTGAAGGAATCATTTACAATGAGACATTCTCTCATGTGGTCACACTTAAATCCATTAGGATATTGCTAGATATAGATTCACAACTTGATCACATGTGGTAGATGAATGTTAGGAATGCATTCCTCGATTTGAAAAATTCAACGAGGATATCCATATGGAGTAGCCCAAAAGCTCCATAGGAGAGGAGGTTAAATTGTACAAGATGAAAAATTCCATTTATGGTCTAAAATATTCTTCTTATAGTTGAACGTCCGGTTGGATGAAAGAAAAAGAGTTATGATTTCATTTAGAATCCTAATGAACCATGTGTATACAAGAATCTTAGTGGGAGTGCCAATATGTTAATCATGTTGTATGTAGACGACATCTTGCCTATTTACAAAGTTAGATGGTGACTAGTATTTCTAGTTTTCCCAAACCTCAGAGATGAATGATTGTTTAGCTACCCAAATCAGAGGGGAGAGTTATACGCTCTACACAAGGCACCCCCTCACAGAGACCAAGTGATCAAAACAACAATCAACCCACATTGTATAGTCAAGAAAGAATAAACACGTGGCAATCAAATTTATTATAAACCTAAAAATACATGTGTATAGTGATAATCAAAGTAGGGTGTCGAACATAGGAATCAAAATGTTGCAATACTCAATATTAATTATAAATAAATAAATAATAAATAATATGTGTATAAACATATATAGTTATGCACACTATTTATCAAAGAATGTGGTTTAAATAAATTTTTAAAATAAATACTATTTTATATACTTTTTTATTTAAAATAATTATAAAATATTTTTAATAATAAATATTTATTATAACGTATAAACTAATATATATA
Organism: Ottelia alismoides; assembly: GCA_037367405.1. Classification (NCBI taxonomy): domain Eukaryota; kingdom Viridiplantae; phylum Streptophyta; class Magnoliopsida; order Alismatales; family Hydrocharitaceae; genus Ottelia; species Ottelia alismoides. The sequence continues at coordinate 780,659 of JAZKJV010005208.1, read as the reverse complement.
GCTACATAATACACTATAGGGTGGTTAACTTATAAATATAAGTAAAAATAATAAAAAAAATAAAAATATCAAAAATTATTTTGGTTTTTTATAATATTTTACTATTTTTGTGATATTTCAAGTAATTTTTCTATTTTTTAGGTATTTTAAAATTCAAAAATATCCCAAAAAAGGGATTAAGTAAATAGGCCGAACAGACTTGGGGTTTAAAAATAGAAAAAGCCTCTAACTTTTTCAAAATTAATTTTAATATATACTATATAAGAGTGAATTACAAAAAAGTTGCTAAACTATACACCTGATTCTGAACTTTAAAAAGTAACAATGTTGTACCCTAACTTTCAAATTTGTCTCAATGTGGTCCTTCACCAAAGAAATTTAGTTGATTATTTCGTCATTTTAACCTTAAATTTCAATATCCAGGGATCACATTGAGACAAATTTAAAAGTTTTGGTACTGCATTGTTACCTTTTAAAGTTCAAGTGTGACATCGAAATGAGGTGTATAGTTCATGGACTTCTTTGTAATTTACTCTATTTATAATTACAAAATAGGAAAAAAAATTTCGTATTTTTGAAGTTTTTTTTAAATTTTTTATAGTATTTAAGATCTTTTTAATTTTTCTCATTTTATTTTTCTATTTTCAGGATTTTTGGTCTACAGTTATTACATAATATAATAAACACACTACTTTCTGGGAATTTTTACACATGATTTTATAATTTTTTTGCTTTATTAAAGCAAATAGGGAATATTAGTGCACTATTTTGTTTTTAATAAATAATAAATATGCGTAAAATTCAAAATAAAAAATTATGACATGAAAGAACACTACATCATGCACATTATCCTATTTTTTAGATTTTTTGGATCATGGATGATATTTATAGAAACTAGATAAATATATACAAAAATACGTAAGGGTATATTTACAACTAAAAAAGACAAGTGGCAGAATGCAAATAACCTAGAAATTTATAACTAATATTCAAACATTTTATATTAAAATGTAATTACAAGAGTTGTAGGGGTATACGTGCAATTTTCCCCAGCATGTGAGGTCACATGGCGGAGAACTAAATTGTAATATGTGAAATATCCAAGGGCTTACATAGAAATTGTCCCTTACTTTTAAATGCTACTTAATATTTATAGAACTAAATATTAAATACAAAAACTACGGAGTTCTTTAAAATATACCCACTTAAATGCCCTGATCGGACCATTCCCTACGTGACACATGGCAGATCTGATGGCTCTGAGAGGGCGACGCTTCGTCTGATCCAAGGGTTGCGATTAAAACTAGCGGTGGTTCTTGATCCAACGACGTTCGAGGGTGTTGGAAGAACACCCAAGAACACCGCTTGGAGGTTTCTTCGATCACGATTCCGGTGCCTCCGGGCTCCGCTTTCCTCGACGACGAGTAAGAAAGGTAGCTGGTACCACTCCACGTATGCAGGGACCTTCAGGTGGTGTCGAGGTAGCTTGAATTGCTTAGGCGGCTCCTAACCACATGGGGAAGCTCCAGGTGCTCCAGAAGGGACCAAAGGGAACCTCACATTCATTCTCCTTCAACAACGGTTAGAGGACACGAGGGCTATTCCCTCTGCCCTATTGTGAAGCTACAGCAACAAGGGGGGCAAAGATATGGAGAGCTCCGACGATGTTGTCAGAAGGGATCTCGGATCCCAGATACACGAAGGATCCGGGTTGGCTAGATGGAGTAGAAGGAGAAGAATGCATAGAGGAATGAGTAGGGGGTTAAAGTGGGTCGATTATTGTAGGGATCATGGTGAAACATTCCTGGAGCTCGAGCTTCAGGAATTTAGGGGATTACTGATTAAACCTATTCCTACTGATTATCAGTGAAATTAAATGATAAATAAAACCTACAGATTACATATTACCTAAAATGCAAAGGAAGAATGCCTCAAGTGATCTTGGAACTCAGATGACAGGACCTCGATAGTGGCTAGCCAGAGGTACTGGATCTGCCTCTCCGGTTGTCCTCCTCATTGCAGATCAACACCAGCCACTTCTTGTCACCAAGCTTAAGATAGACGAAGAGATCTGAGGGTTTAAGACAGGTCAAAGAGCGATAAAAATGTTAAAAGGGGAGTTGGTGGTATACTTATAGATGAAGTTTTGGTGATTTTCGAGGAGGGCTTGCGTAATCGGCAGTGGTGGTAGGTGGAGATGGAGTGGACGGTGAGGAAAAAGATAATGTGGGCTACAGGGTAGTAGGAGGCTCAAGGTGAAAGGAGGAATGGTGGAGGTGTGAAAATTCGGCAAAGGAGGGTTGCTCATGACTATGACATGAGCCAAAGCGGTTGGGGTACAATTGACCTTGGACAACGAAGGGAAGGCCCTAGTTGGTCCATGTGGACCAACCTGAAAAAAGATGGTTAAACATTGTTTGTAAGTTCAATAAAAATTATAAAATGAATTTATTAATTTTTAGTTATAAAATACAAAATGTTTCTAATTTTATGTATCATTTAATGCACATTTTTATTTATTTTTATGTCTTAATTTATTTTAAGTTAATTTTTAGGGGTATATTTATATGTATATCCATCCTTGTTTTGACTATATTTTTTATTTTGTATTTTTTATTTTTATTACTTTCTCTTATTAACTTATATATTTATAACTTATTTTTATATACTTAAATATATTTTTATTGTATTTTTCTAATATATTATGTACACTTAAGTAAATACGGTGTGAATTATATATGTATAAGTATTGGTATTTCATCTATACATTTATATAGACTATTTTATTTTTTATGTTTTCTTTAAAGTTTTATTATATTATAAATATGTACATATGATATAAATAATGTTTACAAAATTATAAAAATAATAATGAATAAATAAATGAATATTATATTCAAGTATATTATACAATAGGGTTCCAAATCCCAACTTTTGCATATTAACTCCAAATTAAATGAAACCATATTCATTAAATAGCTTATTGAAAGTTATATACAATTAAATATGATTTTGATAAATTTTGAGTTCATATGGAGAAGATATGGATCTGAGAAGTTTGGGTTTTGGATTTTTATTCTGGTTGTAAACTATAAACTTTGTATTATTTCTAGATTAAATAAATTTTGTCTTTTTCCACGTATTTTTATCTACAACTTCTATGTTCAAATTTTAATGATTTGATTAATAAATAATAAAGAACAAATAGGTTCCAAAAGGTAATTATTGACTTATAGTTGTAGGGCTCTCAAACTATGTGTACATTTTGCTGCTATATTTCCCCCAACTTTATTTCTTGTCGATTAAATCATCATGTCTCATGGGCTAGGATCACTCAACACCTATGGTGTCTCATTTTTTCTATTCTTCCTTTATTCTTTAATTTTGTACTTAAATAAAATAAATACATATTATTTTATATAGTATTTTATACAAATTAAAGAATGCTTATTTTGATAAATTAATGATCTATCATGCATTTTGCTATGGATTTAAGGCCAAAATTAAAGAATAAAGATGATGAAATGGATACTCATCAATGATCTAAAAGAAGTTTCTTATATCTTTGGTCTAAATTTTTTTGGATGAAGACAAAAGGGAGTATTAGAACTATTGCAATAGTGATATATCTTGTAAGGACTCTACATACATAATTTCAAGAAAGGATAATTTCCCTTAGACATGGTATTGACCTATCTAAGGAGATGACACCTCAAAATGATGAGGATGAGAAGGTTATGGCTGTATGCCCTTATACATCAACTTTATGAAATCATATGTCTACCATGATATATACAAAATCAGATATATACCATATAGTGTGTGTGGTAAACCTTTATAAATTTTATTAATGATAGGAACACTTGATTGCAGTAATTAACATCTTCAAGGACATAAGACTATAGAGATAGTGATCTTTAAACTCTTAGCTTCGCATACCTAAGAGAGACTCAAGACACTGTCTTAACATATGGGGATAGTGATATCCAAATCAGTGGGTATTCTGAGTCATGATCTCTAGTACAACATGGATAATAGAAATATCATCGTAGTTATTTTTCATGTTGAATGGTTGTGCTATGAGCTAAGAGTAGTAAGATGTACGCCATTGCGATAGCTTTGAAAAAGTCGAGTATTGATTGTATATGATGCAGAAACTACATTCGATGCAATTACTATTTCCACAACATATACACCTTTGTAACAAGACTTGGCATACTCTTTAGTGATAGAGTTTCTAATCCATTACATGTCCATTTGACTAAGTCAAATGATCATAACATGAATGTGGGTTTAAGAATAGTCCATGAATAGCTCTCATGGCTAATGGGAGACTGTTGGAAATGTAAGCATATTGCAAGTCATTATGCATAAAGGAATTATAACATTTTGTCATCTGAATATAAAACATAATTAAGTTTTGCATTGGTATGGTCTCTCTGTAAAAATTGACATTATGTACCATGTCCATCTTAATATTATACAACTATTGATATAAAGAGGTGAACCGTAGACGTTGATGCTGGATTATAGATATAAAGAGTTAGACCGATGACACCATTGGCATTATCAAAGTTATATTCAAGGAGGATCTCAAGTATGAGAAGAGACAACAATCTTCTTTAAAGACTGATATCCAATTGACATTCCAAATGTAGGTCCTCTACGTACGAATTGATAATTGGAGGTGTTGGATGAGCCAAATTAAAGAGTTAAGTTGAGGAGATTGAGATACTAAATATCTATATCATATATAATCATTAACATGGACACATCCTTCGATAAAGATAGATATACATATGTATGTTTTATTGTTTACATTGGTAAATCAATAGATTGATGCTTTGACAACGTTTATATACTAGCAAGCTGGTATGTATATAAGGAAATAAGATATGTATAATCACTCAAAGGAAACAAAGGAAATCTTAATTGGAAGACATGCGCCACTCATGAGACATTATGGTCACAACGAATTCCATCGATGGTCATATTAATCATGAAATAAGACTATAATTTGGGAATCTTAATGCATGTTTTCGGAAAGCATGTAAATGATGTAGTTGTCAACTTATCGATTTAGAAATATACTTATAAATCCTCGAAGGACGCAACCAATAATGGGATTGAACTTTTAGTTTAATCAAAGTCTTTCATACGTAGGATGCTTGAGTATTGAGATTTGTTCTAGGTTCATGCAATCAAAATAGATTGTATAGTGTGATACTTCCATTCGAGGGAATAGGGAAACTAGGTGGATTTTAGTGACTCGATTTTGACTCTTGCTGAAAGATAATTAATTATATTAAATCTCAATTCACAAAACTAGTTTCTAGATCCAAAGAGGTGGACATTTTATCTAATAGAGTTCAGAGTCGATTAGAGATGTTAGTCAAATGTCTGGTTAAACCAGATAACTCAAAGTTGTGTAAATCTTGATATTAGAATTAAAGATAAATATCGTCACTATATATGGTATATATTATCTCCCTTTTTTTAATATCCAAGTATTCGTGAATGATGCACATAAGTCTTTGAAGGATATCGTGAGATCCTTAAGCGTATCACGAAAGTGTGAGGATCGCATCGTATGCGATCAGGAGCAACTAGTCGCACTAGTTGCTTGCAGCGGAAATTAATTTTTTTTCATGTGACGAAACCACATGATCCAAGAACACTTCTCGGATCGTTTCGTCTAAACCACAAATAAGTAATAGGATTACCTCTTGAAGCACGGTTGCGATCGAGTCTATAAACGAAGAAACCTCATGTCTCAAGTCCAATCTGACGGCGGAGATGCTTGCGAGCATGCTGATGAAACACGTACTTCTCGCAATCCATATTCATGATCCAAGTGGAGGATCTCCTGATCTCGACACAAGAGATCTGATATCTTCTTCGCGGGCGAGGTGCACCGAAGGATACGGAGATCCACGAGCAAATGATCGGCAACATAACGACGATGATGTGGTGATGGAGACTCCCTCTAGGGCATCCATGGTGGACGGCCATGAGAGAGAGGAAGAGAGGGGGCCGACGTGTAGAGAGAAAGAGAGAGAGAGAGAGAGAGAGAGAGAGAGAGAGAGACTTATGTACATTTGTTTGTAAAGAAGAGCAAAGAGGTGCCTCTCCTTTTATAATATTTTGGGATCCATGGATCTCAATCCATGAACAACACAAATCCAATAGTTCTCATTGATTGTGTTTCTTTTTAATGGCCAAGATTTATGTTGGTAAAAACCAACAACAATTAATTTAATTTAGATTAAATATATATTGATAAATCAATATAATTCAATCACCAAATTAAATCATGATCTCTTGGAGATCATAGGAGAGAGTGTGCCTCCTTCCATATTGGAAGGAGGGGACAGTCACACATTCCTAATAGGAGTGGTGGTTGTCCAATCCATATATATGGAAGGTGGCTCTCATCTCTATATTGTAATCTCCAAGATTATGCAACAACTTTTGTTGCAAATTATTCTACAAAAAATAATTCACAATTATTTTGTAGACCTTGCAATCTTGCTATTGAAAAATTTGTGAATCATATTCACAACCCAAAATAAAATGTAAATTACATTTTCAATTCAATGTCCAATGTGAATCCAATTCATATTAACATTTAATTAACAAATGTAAATTACAAATAGCACTCTCTTATATATTGTAAGTCACATTTATAATATATATGACTAATATGGATATTGCTATCCACATTATTTATATCCAAGATAATTAAATCACATTTAATCATCTTGTATCTCTATTCTCTTGTTCTCAAATAATATGAATCACATTCACATCTTTGATAATTAAATCAAATTTAATTATCTTAGATAACTCTCCTTATAATATGAATCAAATTCATATTATTCATGATAATTAAATCACATTTAATTATAAATTTTCTCAATGCTCGGATACATATATCAACAATGAAATTATCCTGAACTCTTTCAAGGATAATGCGCTTTCTTCGCGGATACTTGGAGATAAGGACATGGCGATTGTATTGTTCCACATATAGTGACTTGGATATTGAGATCATATCTCAAATCCAGATCGTGGGCCTCCCATAGATTCTTTATTAAATCAAGAACGCAAATAGAATCTTCTCATTGCATTTGAATCACATTCAGATCAATGTCCAACATTTGGACCAATATCTGATCACTTCTCTACTAAGGGGAGTCACTAAAATCCAGACCCATTTCATCACTCCCTAGGAATGGAAGCGTCATGGTTATACAATCGTTTATGATCACATCACCCTCAAGTATTCCAAATACCTGTACATCCTGCATACTGGAAGACTCAGAATAAACCCGAAGTATTAGATCAACTTTACACTGTCTACTTTAGGGTTTTATCAGTAAGTTTCTCATTCGATCATTGGGAGTTGGTATCGATCATATACTTTCCAAAAGCATATATTGTACCTAGTTCTTGATCATATACTTTCCAAAAGTATATATCAAACCTAAAAATTCAATCAAGCTTCCAAAGCGAGACAACTGTGCACGGAATTTGATTATTCCCAATATCTCATGAGTGAGCTCATATCTCCCGGTTCAGTAACTGAACCTGTATGATTCCTTTGAGAGATCGTATTACTCATATGCCCTTACATGCACACTAGCGCGTCGGTGTATAGACCTTGATTAGGTCATCAACCTATTGGTCCACCAAATGTACATACTCAGACATATAGTAACACATCTATCTCCGGTGAGAGGATGCGTGCCTGTATCGTGACAGCATACAATATAGGACTTTGGTTATCTCATTCTCGTTAAATCAACTCTTTGACCTAACTTATCTAACACCTCCGAATCTCTATTCCTATGCAGAGGAGCTGCATCAAGAGGTCAGTTAGATATTGGCCTAAATGAGAAAGTATTGCCATCTCCTACTCAGGCTGGAGATCATCTCTTAACAATCATTTGACGGTACTTGATGAGTCCTCAATCTAACTCTTTAGACATTTATCCAAGCACCATCCTCTATGATTCAATTATTGAATCAACAACTGTATGATCATTAAGATGGCCATGGTATATAACCCTAATTATACTAAGGGACCTATTACGCAAATTAGATATTCTTCATCTCAGATCAGGGAATGATATTTGCAATAACTTTTATTGCATAATGGCTCGCCGTGGGCTCGCATGTCCAACAATCTACCACTAGCCCAAAGAGCCATTAATGGGCTAATCATTTAAACCCACACTCATGTGACAATCATAGGCTATTTAGAAAATAGCTAGGTAAGCTGATCAGTCACTCTGTTTCCACGAGACTACGCCAAGTCCTTTTACGACACTTGCACATCCCCAGTAACAGTGCTCGCATATAATGCGAATGTTGCATCTTATGCAATCAATACTCAATCTTATTAGTTATAGTGTCCTTGACACTAATGCTTAATAATTATCATAACCAGTATTTCCATAATCCTTATCAGAATACCCTTATTCCTGGAGATCTCTATCTCCTAAGGTATCTACAGTTAAGACCTTTTAGATCGCTATCTATAAAGTCTTAAACTTTTGAAGATAAGACTTTGAGATCACTATCTCTAAGTTTGTCATGTTTGAAGATATTGTCATTACTGCAACCAAGTGTTTTATCTCCATAGTTGGATTAGTAAAAGTTTATTACTCCCACTGCATGGCAGACATCTGGCTTTTATACACATCTAGCATACACTCAGCTTCCCGTAACTGATGCACAAGTGCAAGCAATTCTAGCAATTCACTTCCTCAACTCTTTGAGGTGTTATCCCTTTAGATAGGTCAATACCATAGCTTAAGGGAAGAAATCCTTTCTTGGAATTTTCCAGAAATTGGAACATGTCTAAGGTGTACTACAAATGTGGCATTCCTAATACTCTCTTCTCTATTCTTCTGAACACCTTCAGAATTAAGATCCAAGAGGCATCTTTGAGATCATATCTCAAGTTATAGAACAACCAGATTATAAAACACTTATTACCATCCTTGTATCATTTTAAATGATTAGGATATTACCTACATTTAACATGATGAACACAATGGCACTCTCTGTAAGCTTCACATGGTTTATCAAGATCCTATCTGAAATCATAACATTTATAATTTCATCAAATCTGATTTTCCAACTATAAGAAGCTTATTTGAGTCCATAGATGGATTTCTTTAGCTTGCACACCTTGCTTTCCTCAACCATGAAGCCCCGGGGCTACTTCATGTGAATATCCTCAGAGAGGTATTTGAAGGATATGGTTAGATCCTCAAGCGCATCACGGAAGCGTGATCGTCGTATCGAATACGACGAAGAACGACTAGTCGTACTAGTTGTTCTATGTAGCGGAAATTAAAATTTTTATGCGACGAAACCACATGATCCAAGAACACTTCTCGGATCATTTCGTCTAAACCACAAACAAATATTAGGTTTACCTCTTGAAGCGTGGTTGCAATCGAGTCTCTAAACGAAGAGACCTCCTGTCTCAAGTCCGATCCGACGGAGGAGACGCTTGCGAGCGCGGGGATGAACCGCGTGCTTCTCGTAATCCATGTTGATGATCCAAGCGGCGGATCTCCTGATCTCAACACACGAGATCCAACGTCTTATTCACGAGCAAGGCACGCTGAAGTAGACGGAGTTCCACGAGCAAACCATCGGGCAGCATAACGACGACGTTGCGGCGATGGAGAACCTCTCTAGGGCATCCATGGTGGACGGCCATGTGAGGGAGAGAGAGAGGGCGTGTAGAGAGAAAGAGAGAGAGAGAGACTTGTTGTCTCTTGTTGTGTAAAGAAGAGCAACAGGGTGCCTCTCCTTTTATAAGGTTTTGGGATCCATGGATCTCAATCCATGTGACAACACAAATCCAATGGCTCCCATTGATTGTGTTTCTTTTAATGGCTAAGATTTGTGTTGGTAAAACCAACAACAATTAATTTAATTTAATTTAAATTAAATATATGTTGATAAATCAACACAATTTAATTACAAAATTAAATCATCAATACATGGAGATAATGGAAGAGAGAAAGCCTCCTTCCATGTGGAGAGGGGGGACGGCCTCCCTTTCCTAATGGGAGTGGTGGCCGTCCACCCTCCTCTATTAGGAAGGTGGCTATTTCATCTTTTATGTAATCTCCATTATTTGCAACAACTTTTGTTGCAAATTATTCTACAAAAATAATTCACAATTATTTTGTAGACATTGCAATGTTGCCATTGAAAAATTTGTGAATCATATTCACAACCCAAAACAAAATGTAAATTACATTTTCAATTCAATGTCCAATGTGAATCCAATTCACATTAACATTTAACTAACAAATGTAAATTACAAATAGCTCTCTCTTATATATTATAAATCACATTTATAATATATATGACTAATACGGACATTACTATCCACATTATTCATATCCATGATAATTAAATCACATTTAATCATCTTGGATCTCTATTCTCTTGTTCTCAACTAACATGAATCATATTCACATTATTTACATCTTTGATAATCAAATCATATTTAATTATCTAAGACAACTCTTTTTATAATATGAATCGAATTCATATTAATCATGATAATTAAATCACATTTAATTATCTATCTTCTCAATGCTCGGATACATAAATCAACAATAGAATTATCCATGAACTCCTTCAAGGATAATGCGCTTTCTCCGCAGATACTTGGAGATAAGGACATGGCGATTGTATTGTTCCACGTATAGTGACATGGATATTGAGATCATATCTCAAATCCAGATCGTGGGCCTCCCATAGATGCTTGATTAAATCAAGACCATAAATCTAATCTTCTCATTGCATCTGAATCACATTCAGATCAATGTCCAACACTTGGACCAAGATCAGATCACTTCTCTACTGAGAGGAGTCACTAAAAATCCATACCTGTTTCATCACTCCCTAGGAATGGAAGCGTCATCGTTATACAATCGTTTATGATCACATCACCCTCAGGTATTCCCAATACCTGTACATCCTGCATACTGGAAGACTCAGATTAAACCCGAAGTATTGGATCAACTTTATACTGTCTACTTCATGGTTTTATCAGTAAGTTTCTCATTCGATCATTGGGAGTTGATATCAATCATACACTTTCCAAAAGTGTATATCATACCTAGGTCTTGATCATATACTTTCCAAAAGTATATATGAAACCTACAAATTCAGTCAAGCTTCCAAAGCGAGACAACCGTGCACACGGAATTTGATTCTTCCCAATATCTCATGAGTGAGCTCATGTCTTCCGGTTCAGTAACTGAACCTGTATGATCCCTTTGAGAGATCGTATTACTCATATGCTCTTATATGCACACCAGCGCGCCGGTGTATAGACCTTGATTAGGTCGTCAACCTATTGGTCTGCCAAATGTACATACTTAGACATATAGTAACACATCTGTCTCCGGTCAGAGGATGCGTGCCTGTATGTGATAGTATACGATATAGGACTTCGGTTATCTTGATCTTGTTAAGTCAACTCTTTGACCTAACTAGTCTAACACCTCCGAATCTCTATTCCTGTGCAGAGGACCTACATCAAGAGGTCGGTCATATATCAGCCTTTAGAGAAAGGATTGACATCTCCTTCTAAGGCTGGAGATCATCTCTTAACAATCATTTGATGGTGCTTGATGAGTCCTCAATCTAACTCTTTAGATATTCATCCAAACACTGGCCTCTATGATTCAATAACTGAATCAACAACTGTATGATCATCAAGATGGCCGTGGTACGTAACCCTAATTGTACTATGGGACCAATTATGCAAATTATGTATTCTTCATTTCAAATTAAGGAGTGAATTGCAATAACATTTATTGCATAATGGCTCGTCGTGGGCTCGCATTTCCAATAATATTCATAGAGGAATGCAATCTTGACTTACATCTTGAAGATGCCATAGTCAAGTTGTGTAGCTAAGGTCAGCAATATTCTGATGGTTTTAAGCATGGTTACTAGAAAGCAAGTCTCATCGCAAGCAATGTCTTCTTTCTTCATGTGTAGCTCATGGCTACGAACCGTGCTTTGAAGGTCTCTACCTTCTCATCAGATTCCCTTTCCCTTGGAGATCCATTTACACCTTTACGGGTCTTACCCACATAGGTGGATCCTCGAGGGTCCATATACAACACTTGTATATGAAGTCTACTTTAGACTTTATTGCTAACATCCATCTTTCCATGTCATGATCCTTAGGAGCTTCATCACATGAAGTCCGATCATTTGTCAGATTTAATCAACACATGGAATACATCCTCAAACTCATTTGATGAAGTATTAGTGTTTCATCTTTAATTGTCCTTCTAGTTCCCTATTTCAGGAGCCTCATTATCTTCTCAAGATTAAATGAGTTCCTACACTTCATTTTCTTCTTGATTCTCAATAGAGTCATCCTCTAAGAATCATATCCTCAGAGATGAGATCTTTTAAGAATCTCAAGGTTATAAAGTAGGTATCCAATACAATACTTTATTTTCCTAATGAAGTAGCACTCTCTAGTGCTAGATTCCATCTTATATGCATGGAACCTTATTAATGATATACATTGTAGTCTCTACTACACATATATATATCTGGAAACTAAGGGATAATTATGCTAAAACTCATCATCGATAAGATCATGTCACACATGATCCAATTGTATCTCCCTATAACTCTATTGAGTTAAGGTGTGTTAGGAGGATTGAGATAGAAATGATATTCATATCTCCATAAGGTATTCTTTGAATTTATCTAACAGGTACTTGCTACCTAGATTATATCAAATTCATTTTATCTTCCTTCAAACTTTGGTTTTAAACTAAAATTATGAAATCTTTGAACATTTCAAAGGTTTCTTAGATGAAGAGAAGGAATCTCATATCATACATAATCATCAATAGATATCACATATCTATAATGTTTACTATGATATAGATGATCTGCATACATCAATATGTATGAGATCTTGAATACCTTGACATCTTACACCTTTCCCAAGGAAGGGTGTATTGGACATATTTTACAATATTCACAAGTATGTAAGATTTGTAATTTTAGACATTCTAAATTTTCATATCTTACTAGTCCATTTATCTCATCAACAGACATATGTCCAAAACTGGATGTCAGATCATTGTCAAATGATTTTTATCCTCTTATTGATCTTTAAAGGTTTAATTTCGTTATTAGAAATGTTAATGAACCATTCATAACTCAGTGGAGTCCTCTGGATGTTAGATTACTTTCTGAATTATATCCATCATAACTCTTTATGATGGGTCCATTCCAGAAGTCATGCTTATTTCCAACATTTAGAAACAAACAATGAGTGTATTCTAATGTCTAGGTCATAGAGACACTCTCTAAGACCAAGGGCTCTCCCACTGAAATTATGAAGTCTATTGATCCAATGGAAATTGTTGCAACAATTGCATCAATTCCAACATAGATGACCATTAAACCTTAAGATGAAATTTCTAATATTCTAATATATATGCAACCAATTGCAAGTGTCATTAGAAGATTAAGACACAATTATTAGACTTTATCTTATCAAATAAGAAAGTCAATTTCAATGATTTCTGTAGATTATTCTGATGCACTATCCGAGTCCTTCTCTAAGGATTCTAGATAGATTTGATAGTCATACTATCAACACATCAACTTATTGTAGTATTGGCATTCATCCATCTCTTTTGATGTCATATGGAAGTCACCTAAGTACAGTCAACTCTTTGACTTTCCTTTTTACTTGGGTCAGACCCATGCTTCCACTGCGCTCTCTTTATCTATGAACAACCATTGCTCAAGACAAAAGATCTCTTATGTTAAATTCAAAGAATTTAATGTAAGAGCATTTCAACATTTATACATGCTTCATTAAATTCATACAATATGAATATTATGAAGCTTCAATAAATGACTAGAGTATAGATAGTAGAATAATGACACTCATCATGTCTACATCCTTCTAGACTCTTAAAACTTTGGTTCAGGTAGGTATTCAACATTTTGAATACATCATCTCTTATAGAGCTACCATTCTGCATGATGCAGTGAACCATGTCATTCATGATAAATGTCAAGAGCACATATGTACGCCAGTATATCTTCTTAGATTTTTATAAGTATTATATGACAATTGTGATCATCATCGACATGTCATTTCCAAAGTACATTTGATGATATATCAAGACTATAGAGATATACAAACCCTAGGGTTGTAGATCTATTGTCTATTTAATTGTCATTCCTCATTATTATGAGGAAACTTTCATATTGCAACCACATACATTATGTGTCCAACTGCAAGTACAATATCTGAATCATGAGTCCAATCCATGATATTTTACCGGTTATTATTGAGTTTAACATTTAGTGGGTTTAATGAAGGATTATCTGAAAAAAGAAATTTGCTTAAGTGTATATATTTAAAATATATACATATTTTACTTTGATTTAGGAGTTTTTATGTCAAAGTTGTCTTGCCTTGTCAACACTAAAGTTCATTCCCTTAATCACTTTCATTGTAAGAGATATACTTACCATTATATCTCAAGCAAGATCTGGGATCTCCTTTCTTATCTTTGTTACATTCCAATAATATGAGAACCTGCAACTCAGATAAAAAGAAGCGGGAACACATTCCGCCTTGCAAGTCCAACTTGCATCTCCCAATTCGGTCTTTAACACCCGGGCCCACCACCCCTAAGGTGATGTTGACCCATCATTAATTGAACCAACCATCAATAGGAATAGTACTCGCTATACGCAATCCAATATCGCCCCAATAATATGAGGATCCGATATTGGGGTCACTACGAGTACGGCCCTACTCTTTCGAGAAGCAAAGAGCTCGATCTAGATGTGCTTGCATACAGGAGCTGTCACTTCGGACAGGCATCTCCTACATACAATCCCTGGCGACGGAACCCTCCGTCTTGACGGGAGACCATGGATGTCACTTATGTGATCCTCCATATCATATTCAAATTCTAATTAATCATTATGAATCGTATTCATTTCGATTAATTCTTCCAAGGGAAATAACATCTCTATTCATAATAGAGTGTTTTAATTTTAATTTGATTCCAATTAATCTAATCATATTAAATTAATGATCCAATTAATATCCAATAAATATTCTTAATCGTTACTTGAATTATGGTATTATCTCAAATACATATTATTTCGAATTTTAATAATTAGAAATACATCATGATTTCTTAAGCATTATACTAACCCTACCCACTGTCATGGCCAGTACCGACGGGAGTGGGACAGACCGCACACAGTGCAACCTATTACCCCAATGCTCCCCGACTAGACACCATATCCACCTCGGGAAAGGATAATGCAAAATAGATTACTTTGTACTTGAGATGATCATCGGTTCTTCAACCTAAATTATACCATATAATAATAATCAAAATAATTTTGATTGATATTATAATGATATTTGCTAAACAAATCTCAAATCCTATTCAAGCAACATGTTTGTTGGAATGTAGATCATGTAGATCATGTAACCAATTAGTGATCTAGATCACATCTGATCAAATTATTGGTTAAGGCTATGTCATTTAAGGAAATAATTATCATCAAATATTTCACAAATATTTATGCACAATTATTCCAGGAAATTAAATAATTTAATTTCACTAATTGATTAAATGACAATCACTAGGTTCTTGATTAGGAAAGTATTTCTTGCAATGACGCTCACTTACTAAAAATATCATATCTCAATCAATTTAAATTCAAATTAAGAAAAGTAAGTTCCTAAAGTTTTCTAATTTGATTTACAACATAACTTAAGTAATTTGCACATATTTCAAGGTGTTTCAAATCCGCAATTAATTCTTTAATTACGTTGAGATTCGCAGTCCCCGAAACTGTGGATACATGTTCATTAAAATGAGCATAACTTGAGCAAACGGAAGCGAAATACGCAAACTCAGATACTACGGTTTCCTTATTCAATGAGGAACAAAATAAAATTATTATTTTCCTATTTAAACAATTTAAACAGTGCCGAAAATAATCTCAAAATAGAGATGCGAAAATGAAATGCGGGAAAACTTTCGCAAACCCAAACAAACCCAAGTCGTCCTCGGTTCATGGATCGCATTCAAAACCTTCCGACCTAAGGCTCTGATACCACTTGAATGATATGGTGATATCCTTAAGTGTATCACAGAAGCGTGAGGATCGCATCGTATGCGATCGGGAGCGACTAGTCGCACTAGTTGCTTGATGCAGCGGAAATAAAAAATTTTCTCATGCGACGAAACCACATGATCCAAGAACACTTCTCGGATCGTTTCGTCTAAACCACAAACAAGTAATAGGATTACCTCTTGAAGTGTGGTTGTGGTCGAGTCTCTAAACGAAGAGATCTCTTGTTTCAAGTCCGATCCAACGGAGGAGATGCTTGCGAGCCTATTGATGAAACACGTGCTTCTCGCAATCCATGTTGATAATCCAAGCGGAGGATCTCCTGATCTCAACAAACGAGATCTGATATCTTCTTCACAAACGAGGTGCATCGAAGGAGACGGAGATCCACTAGCAAAAGATCGGGCAGCATAACGACAACGTTGCGGCGATGGAGACTCCCTCTAGGGCATCCATGGTGGACGGCCATGAGAGAGGAAGAGAGAGGACTGACGTGTAGAGAGAGAGAGACTTATGTTCTCTTGTGTGTAAAGAAGAGCAAAGAGGTGCCTCTCCTTTTATAATATTTTGGGATCCATGGATCTCAATCCATGGACAACACAAATCCAATGGTTCTCATTGATTGTGTTTCTTTTTAGAGGCTAAGATTTGTGTTGGTAAAAATCAACAATAATTAATTTAATTTAGATTAAATATATATTGATAAATCAATATAATTCAATCACCAAATTAAATCAAGACCTCTTGGAGATCAAAGGAGAGAGAGTGCCTCATTCCATGTTGGAAGGAAGGAACACCCACACATTCCTAATAGGAGTGGTGGCCGTCCACTCCATATATATTGAAGGTGGATCTCATCTCTATATTGTAATCTCCAAGATTATGCAACAACTTTTGTTGCAAATTATTCTACAAAAAATAATTCACAATTATTTTGTAGACCTTGCAATCTTGCCATTGAAAAATTTGTGAATCATATTCACAACCGAAAATAAAATTGTAAATTACATTTTCAATTCAATGTCCAATGTGAATCCAATTCATATTAACATTTAATTAACAAATGTAAATTACAAATAGCTCCCTCTTATATATTATAAATCACATTTATAATATATATGACTAATATGGATATTGCTATCCACATTATTCATATCCATGAAAATTAAATCACACTTAATCATCTTGGATCTCTATTCTCTTGTTCTCAAATAATATGAATCGCATTCATATATTTGATAATAAATCACATTTAATTATCTTAGATAACTCTCCTTATAATATGAATCAAATTCATATTATTCATGATAATTAAATCACATTTCATTATAAATTTCTCAATGCTCGGATACATATATCAACAAAGAAATTATCCTGAACTCTTTCAAAGATAATGTGCTTTCTCCGCTGATACTTGGAGATAAGGACAGAGCGATTGTATTGTTCCGCGTATAGTGACTTGGATATTGAGATCATATCTCAAATCCAGATCGAGGGCCTCCCATAGATGCTTGATTAAATCAAGACCGCAAATCTAATCTTCTCATTGCATCTGAATCACATTCAGATCAATGTCCAACATTTGGACCAAGATCAGATCACTTCCCTACTGAGAGGAGACACTAAAATCTAGACCCGTTTTATCACTCCCTAGAAATGGAAGCGTCATGGTTATACACTCGTTTATGATCACATCATCCTCAGGTATTCCCAATACCTGTACATCCTGCATACTGGAAGACTCAGATTAAACCCGAAGTATTGGATCAACTTTATACTGTCTACTTCCTGGTTTTATCAGTAAGTTTCTCATTCGATCATTGGGAGTTGGTATCAATCATACACTTTCCAAAAGCGTATATCATACCTAGGTCTTGATCATATACTTTCCAAAAGTATATATGAAACCTACAAATTCAGTCAAGCTTCCAAAGCGAGACGACCGTGCGCACGGAATTTGATTCTTCCCAATATCTCATGAGTGAGCTCATGTCTTCCGGTTCAGTAACTGAACCTGTATGATCCCTTTGAGAGATCGTATTACTCATATGCCCTTATATGCACACCAGCGCGCCGGTGTATAGACCTTGATTAGGTCGTCAACCTATTGGTCTGCCAAATGTACATACTTAGACATATAGTAACACATCTGTCTCCGGTCAGAGGATGCGTGCCTGTATGTGATAGTATACGATATAGGACTTCGGTTATCTCGATCTTGTTAAGTCAACTCTTTGACCTAACTAGTCTGACACCCCCGAATCTCTATTCCTATGCAGAGGACCTACATCAAGAGGTCGGTCAGATATCAACCTTTAGAGAAAGGATTGACATCTCCTTCTCAGGCTGGAGATCATCTCTTAACAATCATTTGATGGTGCTTGATGAGTCCTCAATCTAACTCTTTAGATATTTATCCAAACACCGGCCTCTATGATTCAATAACTGAATCAACAACTGTATGATCATCAAGATGGCCATGGTACGTAACCCTAATTGTACTATGGGACCAATTGTGCAAATTATGTATTCTTCATTTCAGTATAAGGAGTGAATTGCAATAACATTTATTGCATAATGGCTCGTCGTGGGCTCGCATTTCCAATAATATTCATAGAGGAATGCAATCTTGACTTACATCTTGAAGATGCCATAGTCAAGTTGTGTAGCTAAGGTCAGCAATATTCTGATGGTTTTAAGCATGGTTACTAGAAAGCAAGTCTCATCGCAAGCGATGTCTTCTTTCTTCATGTGTAGCTCATGGCTACGAACCGTGCTTTGAAGGTCTCTACCTTCTCATCAGGTTCCCTTTCCCTTGGAGATCCATTTACACCTTTACGGGTCTTACCCACATAGGTGGATCCTCGAGGGTCCATATACAACACTTGTATATGAAGTCTACTTTAGACTTTATTGTTAACATCCATCTTTCCATGTCATGATCCTTAGGAGCTTCATCACATGAAGTCCGATCATTTGTCAGATTTAATCAACACATGGAATACATCCTCAAACTCATTTGATGAAGTATTAGTGTTTCATCTTTAATTGTCCTTCTAGTTCCCTATTTCAGGAGCCTCATTATCTTCTCAAGATTAAATGAGTTCCTACACTTCATTTTCTTCTTGGTTCTCAATAGAGTCATCCTCTAAGAATCATATCCTCAGAGATGAGATCTTTTAAGAATCTCAAGGTAATAAAGTAGGTATCCAATACAATACTTTATTTTCCTAATGAAGTAGCACTCTCTAGTGCTAGATTCCCTCTTATATGCATGGAAACTTATTAATGATATACATTGTAGTCTCTACTACACATATATATCTGGAAACTAAGGGATAATTATGCTAAAACTCATCATCGATAAGATCATGTCACACATGATCCAATTGTATCTCCCTATAACTCTATTGAGTTAAGGTGTGTTAGGAGGATTGAGATAGAAATGATATTCATATCTCCATAAGGTATTCTTTGAATTTATCTAATAGGTACTTGCTACCTAGATTATATCAAATTCATTTTATCTTCCTTCAAACTTTGGTTTTAAACCAAAATTATGAAATCTTTGAACATTTCAAAGGTTTCTTAGATGAAGATAAGAAATCTCATATCATACATAATCATCAATAGATATCACATATCTATAATGTTTACTATGATATAGATGATCTGCATACATCAATATGTATGAGATCTTGAATACCTTGACATCTTATACCTTTCCCAAGGAAGGGTGTATTGGACATATTTTACAATATTCACAAGTATGTAAGATTTGTAATTTTAGACATTCTAAATTTTCATATCTTACTAGTCCCTTTATCTCATCAACAGACATATGTCCAAAACTTGATGTCAGATCATTGTCAAATGATTTTTATCCTCTTATTGATCTTTTAAAGGTTTAATTTCATTATTAGAAATGTTAATGAACCATTCATAACTCAGTGGAGTCCTCTGGATGTTAGATTACTTTCTGAATTATATCCATCATAACTCTTTATGATGGGTCCATTCCAGAAGTCATGCTTATTTCCAACATTTAGAAACAAACAATGAGTGTATTCTAATGTCTAGGTCATAGAGACACTCTCTAAGACCAAGGGCTCTCCCACTGAAATTATGAAGTCTATTGATCCAATGGAAATTGTTGCAACAATTGCATCAATTCCAACATAGATGACCATTAAACCTTAAGATGAAATTTCTAATCTTCTAATATATATGCAACCAATTGCAAGTGTCATTAGAAGATTAAGACACAATTATTGGACTTTATCTTATCAAATAAGAAAGTCAATTTCAATGATTTCTGTAGATTATTCTGATGCACTATCCGAGTCCTTCTCTAAGGATTCTAGATAGATTTGATAGTCATACTATCAACACATCAATTTATTGTAGTATTGGCATTCATCCAGCTCTTTGGATGTCATATGGAAGTCACCTAAGTACAGTCAACTCTTTGACTTTCCTTTTTACTTGGGTCAGACCCATGCTTCCACTGCGCTCTCTTTATCTATGAACAACCATTGCTCAAGACAAAAGATCTCTTATGTTAAATTCAAAGAATTTAATGTAAGAGCATTTCAACATTTATACATGCTTCATTAAATTCATACAATATGAATATTATGAAGCTTCAATAAATGACTAGAGTATAGATAGTAGAATAATGACACTCATCATGTCTACATCCATTTAGACTCTTAAAACTTTGGTTCAGGTAGGTATTCAACATTTTGAATACATCATCTCTTATAGAGCTACCATTCTGCATGATGCAGTGAACCATGTCATTCATGATAAATGTCAAGAGCACATATGTACGCCAGTATATCTTCTTAGATTTTTATAAGTATTATATGACAATTGTGATCATCATCGACATGTCATTTCCAAAGTACATTTGATGATATATCTGTTAGCAATGTGAGCCCCGGGCGAACCATTTCTACAATAAATGTTATTGTAATGAATAAATTATCAATGAAGATTGTTGATTATTTTTCACTCCCCTTTCTGAGATTAATGAATGAATGCACTATAGGGTCCCTCTGTACAATAAGGGTTATGTACCATGGCCAACTTGATGATAATACGGCTGTTGATTCATTGGATGGATCATAGAGGATGATGCTTGGATGAATATCTAAGGAGTTAGATAGAGGACTCATCAAGCATCATCAAATGATCATTAAGTGATGATCTCCAGTCTGAGTGGGAGATGGCAATCCTATCTCATATGACTAATATCTGACTGACCTCTTGATGCAGGTCCTCTGCATAGGAATAGTGATTCAGAGGTGTCAGGTTAGTCAAGTCAATGGGTTGACTTGACGAGATCGAGATAACCAAAGACCTACGTTGAATACTGTCACAACATAGGCATGCATCCTCTGACTAGAGACAGATGTATTGCTATATGTCTGAGTATGTACATTTGGTAGACCAATAGGTTGATGACCTAATCAAGGTCTATATACCGGCGAGCTGGTGTGCATGTAAGGACATATGAGTAATGCGATCTCTCAAAGGGATCATACAGGTTCACCTGTGAACCGGGAGACATGAGCTCACTCATGAGGTATTGGGACTGAACAAATTCCATGCATGGTCGTCGTGCTTTGGAAGCATGACATGAATTTGAAGGTAAGATATATGCTTTGTGAAAGCATATGATCTATACCAAATCCCGATGAACAAGATTGAGAAACTTAATGATCTAACCCTGAAGATGACAGTGTAAAAGTGATCTTTATCTTCAGGATGATCATGAGTCTTCCAGTATGTAGGATGTGCAGGTATTAGGAATACCTGAAGGGTGATTTGATCATATACGATTGTATAACCATGACGCTTCCATTCCGAGGGAGTGATGAAACAGGTTTGGATTTTAGTGACTCCTCTCATTAGAGAAGTGACCTAATCTTAGTCCATGAACTGGACATTGATCTGAATGAGATTCAGATGCAATGAGAAGATTAAGTCTACGGTCTTGATTTGATCAAGCATCAGTGGGAGGTCCATAGGATCTGGATTTGAGATACGATCTCAACATCCAAGTCACTATACGTGGAACAATACAATCGCCCTGTCCTTATCTCCAAGTATCTGAGGAGAAATAGCATTGTTCTTAAATGATTTAAGAACAATTCCATAAGATCTAAGCAAAGAGAATTTGATAATTAAAAGTGTTTTAATTATCATGATGTATGAGAAATTATCCAATATGATTAAATGTGATTTAATTAGTTTGGATAAGAATAATGTGGATAGAGATATCCAATTATTCATAATATATTATAAATGTGATTTATAATGTATTAGAGAGAGTTAATTATAATTTATATGTGTTGATTAATTATGATGTGTATTGGATACACATTGTGTAATTAATTAACAATATGAATTACATGTTGTTTTGGGTTGTGAATATGATTCACAATTTTTTCATGGCAAGATTGCAATATTCTCAAAGATAATTGTGAATTATTTTTTGAGAAATAAAACCCAAATAATTTTGTTGCAAATAAATAAGAGAGATTACATGGAGATTTGCAATCTCATGGAGATTGCAATCTCCATGCAATCCATGGACGGCACACCACTCCTAATTGGAGTGGGTGTGCGCCTACATGGAAGGCACATGGAGATGAAATCTCCATGTGTCTTCTCTCCTTATTTGTTGGGTTGATTTAGGAATGAATTATATTTGATTTTATCAAATATATTTTGACCTAAATTTGTTGCTTTTGACAACAACAATCTTAGCCATTGGATAAACATAAATCAATCTCATCCATTGATTCTATGTGTCCCATGGATTGAGATCCATGGATCCCAAAACCCTATAAATAGAGAGGCATACTTGGCTCTCTCTTTACACATGCTATGGTAGCACAAACTCTCTCTCTCTTTCTCATATACACGACAGCCCTTCTCTCCCTCTCTTCTTGGTGGCCGTCCACCTTGGTGGAGAGAAACGTCGACGCCCGCGCCATCGTGCTGCCGCTTCGACTCTCTGCGGTTCTTTGTCTTCTTGGAGTGCTTCACTCACGAAGGAGACGCTTGATCTCGTGCGACGAGATCAGTAGCAACCGCGCTTGGATCATCTTGGATTGTGAGGACACCGCGACTCATCTCCGCGCTCGCAAGCCGTTACTCCGACGATCGGACTTGAGACAGGAGGTCTCTTTTCGTAGAGACTCGATCAACCACGCTTCAAGAGGTATTGCATTATACTTGCTGTGGTTATAGATGAAACGATTTGAGAATGGTTCTCGGATCATGTGGTTTCATCGGTTTAAAAAATTTTAAATTCCGCTGCTCCGAACAACTAGTACGACTAGTCGTTCTTCGTCGTATCCGATACGACGATCACGCTTCCGTGATGCGCTTGAGGATTTCTCCATATCCTTCAAGTGGTATCAGAGCCTTAGGTCGACGGTTTCGAATATGATTCGAAAAACCGAGGACGACTTGGGTTCGTTTAGGTCGCGAAAGTTTTTCATCGCATTTGATTTCGCAGATCTGTTTAGTAAATAAATTCGGCACTGTTTAAATTGTTTAAACACGAATTTAAAACTTGGATTTTGTTCCCCATTAAATAAGGAAACCATAGGAACTGAGTTTGCGTAAATCGGATTTCGTATGCTCTAGTTATGGTTGTTTTAATGGACATGTATGCACTGTTGCGGGAACAATAGATTTTAACATGATTAAAGAGTTAATTACTGTTATCATCTGCCTCGAAATGCGTGCAAATCCACTTAGGTTCTGTTGTAAATCAAGTTAGCAATCTATGAAAATTGAGTTTGCTTAATTTGGATTTAAATTGATTGAGATATGCCAATTTTAGTGAATAGGGGTCTATACTGAAATTGCATTCCTAATCTAGAACCAAGTGATTGTCAATTAGAGAAATTAAATTGTTAATTTCGTGAAATAATCTTGAATAATATTTGTGAAATATTGAGACATGATTATTTGCCTAATTGACATGGCCCCAACCAATTAATTGATTAAGATGTGATCCAAATCATAAATTGGAAACAACAATCTTCAAACTTGATGCTTGAATAGGATTTGGGAATTTGTCTAGCAAATTTCCTTATAATCAAAAATGTTTTGATTATTACTATATGGTACAATTTCGGTTGAAAAACCGATGATAATCTCAAGTACAAATTAATCAATTTGGCATTATCCTTTCCCGAGGCGGATATGGTGCCTAGTCGGAGAGCATTGGGGTTGCGGGTTGCAACGTATGTGGTCCGTCCCACTCTCGTCGGTACTGGCCATGACAGCGGGTAGGGTCGGGATAATGTCCGAGGGATTAAGATGTATTTTTTCCTAATTATTAAAATTCGAATTAATGCGTATTTTGAGATATTACCATATATGTATTCAAGTAAAATAATCAAGTTTGATTGATTGAATTGGATTGATAATTAATTTAATATGATTAAATTGATTATGTCCAATTGAAATACTCTAATATTATGTCCAATTGAAATACTCTTATATGATTAGAGTTATTAATTCTCTTGGAAGAATTAATTATATGAATGTGATTCACGATAATTAATTAAAATTTGAATATGATATGGAGGATCACATAAGTGACATCCATGGTCTCCCGTCAAGGCGAAGAGTTTCGTCGCCAGGGATTGCATATGGGAGATGCCTGTCCGAAGTGACAGCTCCCGTGTGCAAGCGCATCTGGATCGGGCTCTTTGCTTCTCGAAAGAGTAAGGCCGTATGCGTAGTGACCCCAATATCTGATCCTCATATTATTGGGGCGATATTGGATTGCGCATAGCGAGTACTATTCCTGTTGACGGTTGGTTCAATTAACAACGGGTCAACATCGCCTTAGGGGTGGTGGGCTCGGGTGTTAAAGACCGAATTGGGAAATTGCAAGTTGGACTTGCAAAATGGAATGAGTTCCTGCTTTTCTTTATTGGAGTCACAGATTCTCATATTATTGGGATGTGACAATGATAAAGAGGAGATCCCAATTCTTGCTAGAGATATAGCGGTAAGTATATCTCTTACTTTGAAAGTGATTAAGGGAATGAACTTTCAAAGTCGACAATGCAAGAATAATTTGATTTAAAATACCTTAATCAAATATCATAAATTTGAATATATATTTCTATATTCTAATATAGTGCATTCTTAATTTCAGAAAATGAAGTCTTTGAACCCACTTAGTAGGCTTCTTGAGGTCAACCAATTGACCGGCCCAAATTATTCGGATTGGATCCGAAATTTGGAGCTTGTTCTCTCTGCTGAGCGCATTAGTTATGTGCTATCCGAGGACAAGCTTGAGAACCCTAAGTCCAAGGAAGAAAAAGCATTTAATGACAAGTATGATGAAGATCATGTCTTGGCTAGGTGCTATATCCTAGGTTCTCTCTCCAATGTTCTGCAGAAGCAACATGTGGAGATGAATACCTGTCAGGAAATAATGCAGAATCTTAAGGATATGTTTGGTGACATTAACTGCACTCAGCGGTACAATGTTATGAAAGACCTCATTCGCTGTAGAATGCAGGAAGGGACTTCGGTCCGTGAACATGTACTCAAAATGTTTGGGTACCTGTCGGAGCTGGAGACTCTTGGGGCAACGATAGATGCAGATATGCAAGCTGACTTCATTCTGCTGTCTTTGCCCAAGTCTTTCAATAACTTTGTGGTGTCATTCCACATGAACAAGTTGGAATTGACAAGTGCTGCTCTCCTTGCTGCATTAAAGTCCGCAGAGGACGTAATGAAGAAGGATGGTCCCAGTGGCAGTGCAATGGTTGCACAGGTCAAAGGGAAGCGCGGTCGGAAGCATGGTTCTCGGAAGGGCCCGGCCCAGAAGAAAAAGAAGAAGGGACAAAGTGTTGGCTCTTCTTCCAGTGCATCCACTCTCATGGCGTCGAAGAAAACCGACGTCTGTCATCACTGCAAGAAGCCGGGGCACTGGAAGCGTAACTGCCCAGATTACCTGAAGTCCTCAGACAATGGTAAAGCCCCAGCAGGTATGAAATCTACTTTCATCATTGAAACTAGCTTTCTCGTTGGACGAGAAGGAAGTTGGGTTGTAGATTCTGGTGCTTCTGTTCATGTATGCAATTTGTTGCATTTGTTTCAGGAAACTAGGAATCTTGAGGAAGGGGAGATAGTCATCCAGATGGGATCTGATGCAAGTGTTGCAGCAGTAGCCGTCGGGACTTGTAGACTATCATTATCTAGTGGTAGAGTCCTTATACTTAAAGAATGTCTTTATGTACCCGAAGTCAGAAGGAACTTGATATCTGTATCTAAGCTTGTTAGAAGCGGATATACTTTCCTTTTCTGTAATAAATTAGTCATAAGTCGTTATGATAAATATATTGCGGATGGTGTTTTGACTTCTGGTGGACTCTATGAATTGTGCATTGATAAATGTATTATGAATGTGACAACCACTAATAAAAACCCTAAAAGATCCAGAGAGGATAAAAATATCTCAAATGAGATATGGCATCAAAGGCTTGGTCATTTGTCTGTTGATAGGATCAATAGATTGATAAAGGATGGACCTCTAGATTTTCTACAGGTTCAACCTCTGCCCACTTGCAAACATTGCATACAGGGCAAAATGACTAGGATGCCTTTCCGTAACAAGGTTACGAGATGCGAAGGTATTATTGACCTAATACATACCGATGTATGTGGTCCCTTCAGTACCGCGACTCGAAATGGATACCGATATTATTTGACGTTTATCGATGACCATTCGCGATACGGGTTTATCTTCCTACTACGTCATAAGTCTGAAACCTTTGAAAAGTTCAAAGAATTCAAGGCTTTGGTTGAGAACCAAACCGATAGGAAGATTAAACGGATTCGATCTGATCGAGGTGGCGAGTACCTATCAGATGAATTCAAGGAATACCTTAAGGAGAATGGAATTGTTTCCAATCTCACTCCTCCTGGAACTCCCCAACTAAATGGTGTTGCTGAAAGACGCAACAGGACCATCATGGACATGGTCCGATCAATGATGAATAAAGCAAATTTACCTCTTAGTTTCTGGGGATATGCAGTAGAGACTGCAATATATATCCTGAATAAGATTCCTAGCAAATCCGTGCCTAAGACTACTCATGAGCTATGGTATGGAACCAAACCTAGTGTTAATCACTTGAGGGTTTGGGTTGCTTGGTCTATGCGAAGAACGTGGATGCAAGTAAGCTAGAATCTCGCTCTCGTGAGTGTTACTTCATTGGGTATGTTAAAGATGGTATTGGATACCAACTTTATGACCCTGAGACCCAAAAGCTTTTTGTTTCTAGAGATGTGAAGTTTCTGGAGAATGATTTCCTTAAAGGTCAAGACAATAATGAAGTAGAGGAATTCTTTGAATCCCCTGAGGATTCTGAACTTCCTAGACCAGATCGGAAGAGATAAATAAAGATGAAACACCCATACCTCTTCGAAGGAGTTCGAGGGTGGTTGCACCACCTGAAAGGTATGGATTCCATGTGTCAGGTGAAACTGACATTGATCCTACTTCATTTGATGAAGCACTCGCGGATCAAGACATGGATATATGGATGCTAGCAATGAAGTCAGAAATTGACTCCATGCATAAGAATGGTGTATGGACCCTAGAGGATCCACCTAAAGGGGTAAAACCCATTGGGTGTAAATGGATCTTCAAGAGAAAGAGGGGACCTGATGGGAAAGTAGAGACTTTCAAGGCACGGCTCGTAGCCAAGGGCTACACACAGAGAGAAGGCATCGACTACGATGAGACATTCTCTCCTGTGGCTATGCTTAAATCCATCCGGACATTGCTAGCTATAGCTGCATATCTTGACTACGACATCTGGCAGATGGACGTCAAGACGGCTTTCCTCAGTGGATACCTCGAGGAGGATATCTACATGGAGCAGCCCCAAGGCTTCATGACTGAGGATGGTAAAGTATGCAAGCTGAAGAAATCCATCTATGGGCTCAAGCAAGCTTCTCGTAGTTGGAACATCAGATTTGACGAAACCATAAAGAGTTATGATTTTGTGCAAAATCCTGATGAACCTTGTGTATACAAGAAGCTTAGTGGGAGCGCCGTTGTGTTCATCGTGCTTTATGTAGATGACATCCTTATCATTGGGAATGATACAGGGATGATGACCAGTGTAAAGATTTGGTTGTCCCATACCTTTGAGATGAAAGATCTTGGAGAAGCCTCTTACATCTTAGGCCTGAAGCTGTTCAGAAACCGAGAAAAGAGGATTTTGGGATTGTCACAACATGGATACATTAAGAAGATTCTTGAACGATTCCGTATGGATAGTTCTAAGAAAGGATTCCTACCCTTAAGACATGGTATCCACCTGTCTAAAGGAATGGCTCCTCAAACTGTTGAGGAAAAGAAGGCCATGGCTGGATGTCCTTATGCATCAGCCGTAGGAAGCTTAATGTATGCCATGATGTGCACTAGGCCAGATATCTGCCATGCAGTGGGAGTGGTAAGTCGTTACCAATCCTGCTATGGAGAACAACACTGGAATGCAGTAAAGAACATATTCAAATATCTAAGACGGACGCAAGATTACATATTGGTCTATGGAGATGGTGATCTCCAAGTCTTGGGATATACAGATTCTGACTTCCAATCGGATGTAGATGATCGAAAGTTGACATCGGGGTTCGTGTTCTTGTTGAATGGTGGTGCTGTGAGCTGGAGAAGCAAGAAGCAGGACACTACTGCAGATTCAACAACGGAAGCCGAATACATTGCCGCATCAGATGCTGCAAAGGAGGCGGTGTGGTTGCGCAAGTTCGTGCTGGAGCTTGGCGTAGTTTCCTCTGATACTCCCATCCCGTTACTCTGTGATAACACGGGAGCCATTGCCCAGGCAAAGGAACCCAGATGGCATCAAAAGAGCAAGCACGTGGAAAGGTAATACCACATCATTCGGGAGATACAAAAGCGTGGTGACATCATCATCACCAAGGTGGCCTCTGCCGACAACGTTGTTGATCCTCTTACCAAACCTCTGACACAGAAGGTTTTCGACCAGCATGTAATGAGTATGGGTTTAAAGATTGTACCTGAATGGTTCTGAGGGCTAGTGGGAGGTTGTTAGCAATGTGAGCCCCGGGCGAACCATTTCTACAATAAATGTTATTGTAATGAATAAATTATCAATGAAGATTATTGATTATTTTTCACTCCCCTTTCTGAGATTAATGACTGAATGCACTATAGGGTCCCTCTGTACAATAAGGGTTATGTACCATGGCCAACTTGATGATCATACAGCTGTTGATTCATTGGATGGATCATAGAGGCTGATGCTTGGATGAATATCTAAGGAGTTAGATAGAGGACTCATCAAGCATCATCAAATGATCATTAAGTGATTATCTCCAGTCTGAGTGGGAGATGGCAATCCTATCTCATATGACTAATATCTGACTGACCTCTTGATGCAGGTCCTCTGCATAGGAATAGTGATTCAGAGGTGTCAGGTTAGTCAAGTCAATGGGTTGACTTGACGAGATCGAGATAACCAAAGACCTACGTTGAATACTGTCACAACATAGGCATGCATCCTCTGACTAGAGACAGATGTATTGCTATATGTCTGAGTATGTACATTTGGTAGACCAATAGGTTGATGACCTAATCAAGGTCTATATACCGGCGAGCTGGTGTGCATGTAAGGACATATGAGTAATGCGATCTCTCAAAGGGATCATACAGGTTCACCTGTGAAGCGGGAGACATGAGCTCACTCATGAGGTATTGGGACTGAACAAATTCCATGCATGGTCGTCGTGCTTTGGAAGCATGACATGAATTTGAAGGTAAGATATATGCTTTGTGAAAGCATATGATCTATACCAAATCCCGATGAACAAGATTGAGAAACTTAATGATCTAACCCTGAAGATGACAGTGTAAAAGTGATCTTTATCTTCAGGATGATCATGAGTCTTCCAATATGTAGGATGTGCAGGTATTAGGAATACCTGAAGGGTGATTTGATCATATACGATTGTATAACCATGACGCTTCCATTCCGAGGGAGTGATGAAACAGGTTTGGATTTTAGTGACTCCTCTCATTAGAGAAGTGACCTAATCTTAGTCCATGAACTGGACATTGATCTGAATGAGATTCAGATGCAATGAGAAGATTAAGTCTACGGTCTTGATTTGATCAAGCATCAGTGGGAGGTCCATAGGATCTGGATTTGAGATACGATCTCAACATCCAAGTCACTATACGTGGAACAATACAATCGCCCTGTCCTTATCTCCAAGTATCTGAGGAGAAATAGCATTGTTCTTAAATGATTTAAGAACAATTCCATAAGATCTAAGCAAAGAGAATTTGATAATTAAAAGTGTTTTAATTATCATGATGTATGAGAAATTATCCAATATGATTAAATGTGATTTAATTAGTTTGGATAAGAATAATGTGGATAGAGATATCCAATTATTCATAATATATTATAAATGTGATTTATAATGTATTAGAGAGAGTTAATTATAATTTATATGTGTTGATTAATTATGATGTGTATTGGATACACATTGTGTAATTAATTAACAATATGAATTACATGTTGTTTTGGGTTGTGAATATGATTCACAATTTTTTCATGGCAAGATTGCAATATTCTCAAAGATAATTGTGAATTATTTTTTGAGAAATAAAACCCAAATAATTTTGTTGCAAATAAATAAGAGAGATTGCATGGAGATTTGCAATCTCATGGAGATTGCAATCTCCATGCAATCCATGGACGGCACACCACTCCTAATTGGAGTGGGTGTGCGCCTACATGGAAGGCACATGGAGATGAAATCTCCATGTGTCTTCTCTCCTTATTTGTTGGGTTGATTTAGGAATGAATTATATTTGATTTTATCAAATATATTTTGACCTAAATTTGTTGCTTTTGACAACAACAATCTTAGCCATTGGATGAACATAAATCAATCTCATCCATTGATTCTATGTGTCCCATGGATTGAGATCCATGGATCCCAAAACCCTATAAATAGAGAGGCATACTTGGCTCTCTCTTTACACATGCTATGGTAGCACAAACTCTCTCTCTCTTTCTCATATACACGACAGCCCTTCTCTCCCTCTCTTCTTGGTGGCCGTCCACCTTGGTGGAGAGAAACGTCGACGCCCGCGCCATCGTGCTGCCGCTTCGACTCTCTGCGGTTCTTTGTCTTCTTGGAGTGCTTCACTCACGAAGGAGACGCTTGATCTCGTGCGACGAGATCAGGAGCAACCGCGCTTGGATCATCTTGGATTGCGAGGACACCGCGACTCATCTCCGCGCTCGCAAGCCGTTACTCCGACGATCGGACTTGAGACAGGAGGTCTCTTTTCGTAGAGACTCGATCAACCACACTTCAAGAGGTATTGCATTATACTTGCTGTGGTTATAGATGAAACGATTTGAGAATGATTCTCGGATCATGTGGTTTCATTGGTTTAAAAAATTTTAAATTCCGCTGCTCCGAACAACTAGTACGACTAGTCGTTCTTCGTCGTATCCGACACGACGATCACGCTTCCGTGATGCGCTTGAGGATTTCTCCATATCCTTCAAGTGGTATCAGAGCCTTAGGTCGACGGTTTCGAATATGATTCGAAAAACCGAGGACGACTTGGGTTCGTTTAGGTCGCGAAAGTTTTTCATCGCATTTGATTTCGCAGATCTGTTTAGTAAATAAATTCGGCACTTTTTAAAGTGTTTAAACACGAATTTAAAACTTGGATTTTGTTCCCCATTAAATAAGGAAACCATAGGAACTGAGTTTGCGTAAATCGGATTTCGTATGCTCTAGTCATGGTTGTTTTAATGGACATGTATGCACTGTTGCGGGAACAATAGATTTTAACATGATTAAAGAGTTAATTGCTGTTATCATCTGCCTCGAAATGCATGCAAATCCACTTAGGTTCTGTTGTAAATCAAGTTAGCAATCTATGAAAATTGAGTTTGCTTAATTTGGATTTAAATTGATTGAGATATGCCAATTTTAGTGAATAGGGGTCTATACTGAAATTGCATTCCTAATCTAGAACCAAGTGATTGTCAATTAGAGAAATTAAATTGTTAATTTCGTGAAATAATCTTGAATAATATTTGTGAAATATTGAGACATGATTATTTGCCTAATTGACATGGCCCCAACCAATTAATTGATTAAGATGTGATCCAAATCATAAATTGGAAACAACAATCTTCAAACTTGATGCTTGAATAGGATTTGGGAATTTGTCTAGCAAATTTCCTTATAATCAAAAATGTTTTGATTATTACTATATGGTACAATTTCGGTTGAAAAACCGATGATAATCTCAAGTACAAATTAATCAATTTGGCATTATCCTTTCCCGAGGCGGATATGGTGCCTAGTCGGAGAGCATTGGGGTTGCGGGTTGCAACGTATGTGGTCCGTCCCACTCTCGTCGGTACTGGCCATGACAGCGGGTAGGGCCGGGATAATGTCCGAGGGATTAAGATGTATTTTTTCCTAATTATTAAAATTCGAATTAATGCGTATTTTGAGATATTACCATATATGTATTCAAGTAAAATAATCAAGTTTGATTGATTGAATTGGATTGATAATTAATTTAATATGATTAAATTGATTATGTCCAATTGAAATACTCTAATATTATGTCCAATTGAAATACTCTAATATGATTAGAGTTATTAATTCTCTTGGAAGAATTAATTATATGAATGTGATTCACGATAATTAATTAAAATTTGAATATGATATGGAGGATCACATAAGTGACATCCATGGTCTCCCGTCAAGGCGAAGAGTTTCGTCGCCAGGGATTGCATATGGGAGATGCCTGTCCGAAGTGACAGCTCCCGTGTGCAAGCGCATCTGGATCGGGCTCTTTGCTTCTCGAAAGAGTAAGGCCGTATGCGTAGTGACCCCAATATCGGATCCTCATATTATTGGGGCGATATTGGATTGCGCATAGCGAGTACTATTCCTGTTGACGGTTGGTTCAATTAACAACGGGTCAACATCGCCTTAGGGGTGGTGGGCTCGGGTGTTAAAGACCGAATTGGGAAATTGCAAGTTGGACTTGCAAAATGGAATGAGTTCCTGCTTTTCTTTATTGGAGTCACAGATTCTCATATTATTGGGATGTGACAATGATAAAGAGGAGATCCCAATTCTTGCTAGAGATATAGCGGTAAGTATATCTCTTACTTTGAAAGTGATTAAGGGAATGAACTTTCAAAGTCGACAATGCAAGAATAATTTGATTTAAAATACCTTAATCAAATATCATAAATTTGAATATATATTTCTATATTCTAATATAGTGCATTCTTAATTTCAGAAAATGAAGTCTTTGAACCCACTTAGTAGGCTTCTTGAGGTCAACCAATTGACCGGCCCAAATTATTCGGATTGGATCCGAAATTTGGAGCTTGTTCTCTCTGCTGAGCGCATTAGTTATGTGCTATCCGAGGACAAGCTTGAGAACCCTAAGTCCAAGGAAGAAAAAGCATTTAATGACAAGTATGATGAAGATCATGTCTTGGCTAGGTGCTATATCCTGTGGTTTCATCGGATCATGTGGTTTCATCGGTTTAAAAAATTTTAAATTCCGCTGCTCCGAACAACTAGTACGACTAGTCGTTCTTCGTCGTATCCGATACGACGATCACGCTTCCGTGATGCGCTTGAGGATTTCTCCATATCCTTCAATATCAAGACTATAGAGATATACAAACCCTAGGGTTGTAGATCTATTATCTATTTAATTGTCATTCCTCATTATTATGAGGAAACTTTCATATTGCAACCACATACATTATGTGTCCAACTGCAAGTACAATATCTGAATCATGAGTCCAATCCATGATATTTTACCGGTTATTATTGAGTTTAACATTTAGTGGGTTTAATGAAGGATTATCTGAAAAAAGAAATTTGCTTAAGTATATATATTTAAAATATATACATATTTTACTTTGATTTAGGAGTTTTTATATCAAAGTTGTCTTGCCTTGTCAACACTAAAGTTCATTCCCTTAATCACTTTCAATGTAAGAGATATACTTACCATTATATCTCAAGCAAGATCTGGGATCTCCTTTCTTATCTTTGTTACATCCCACTAATATGAGAACCTGCAACTCAGATAAAAAGAAGCGGGAACACATTCCGCCTTGCAAGTCCAACTTGCATCTCCCAATTCGGTCTTTAACACCCGGGCCCACCACCCCTAAGGTGATGTTGACCCATCATTAATTGAACCAACCATCAACAGGAATAGTACTCGCTATACGCAATCCAATATCGCCCCAATAATATGAGGATCCTATATTGGGGTCACTACGAGTACGGCCCTACTCTTTCGAGAAGCAAAGAGCTCGATCTAGATGTGCTTGCATACAGGAGCTGTCACTTCGGACAGGCATCTCCTACATACAATCCCTGGCGACGGAACCCTCCGCCTTGACGGGAGACCATGGATGTCACTTATGTGATCCTCCATATCATATTCAAATTCTAATTAATCATTATGAATCATATTCATTTCGATTAATTCTTCCAAGGGAAATAACATCTCTATTCATAATAGAGTGTTTTAATTTTAATTGGATTCCAATTAATCTAATCATATTAAATTAATGATCCAATTAATATCCAATAAATATTCTTAATCGTTACTTGAATTATGGTATTATCTCAAATACATATTATTTCGAATTTTAATAATTAGAAATACATCATGATTTCTTAAGCATTATACTAACCCTACCCACTGTCATGGCCAGTACCGACGGGAGTGGGACAGACCGCACACAGTGCAACCTATTACCCCAATGCTCCCCGACTAGACACCATATCCACCTCGGGAAAGGATAATGCAAAATAGATTACTTTGTACTTGAGATGATCATCGGTTCTTCAACCTAAATTATACCATATAATAATAATCAAAATAATTTTGATTAATATTATAATGATATTTGCTAAACAAATCTCAAATCCTATTCAAGCAACATGTTTGTTGGAATGTAGATCATGTAGATCATGTAACCAATTAGTGATCTAGATCACATCTGATCAAATTATTGGTTAAGGCTATGTCATTTAAGGAAATAATTATCATCAAATATTTCACAAATATTTATGCACAATTATTCCAGGAAATTAAATAATTTAATTTCACTAATTGATTAAATGACAATCACTAGGTTCTTGATTAGGAAAGTATTTCTTGCAATGACGCTCACTTACTAAAAATATCATATCTCAATCAATTTAAATTCAAATTAAGAAAAGTAAGTTCCTAAAGTTTTCTAATTTGATTTACAACATAACTTAAGTAATTTGCACATATTTCAAGGTGTTTCAAATCCGCAATTAATTCTTTAATTACGTTGAGATTCGCAGTCCCCGAAACTGTGGATACATGTTCACTAAAATGAGCATAACTTGAGCAAACGGAATCGAAATCACGCAAACTCAGATACTACGGTTTCCTTATTCAATGAGGAACAAAATAAAATTATTATTTTCCTATTTAAACAATTTAAACAGTGCCGAAAATAATCTCAAAATAGAGATGCGAAAATGAAATGCGGGAAAACTTTCGCAAACCCAAACAAACCCAAGTCGTCCTGGGTTCATGGATCGCATTCAAAACCTTCCGACCAAAGGCTCTGATACCACTTGAATGATATGGTGATATCCTTAAGTGTATCACAGAAGCGTGAGGATCGCATCGTATGCGATCGGGAGCGACTAGTCGCACTAGTTGCTTGATGCAGCGGAAATAAAAATTTTCTCATGCGACGAAACCACATGATCCAAGAACACTTCTCGGATCGTTTCGTCTAAACCACAAACAAGTAATAGGATTACCTCTTGAAGTGTGGTTGCGGTCGAGTCTCTAAACGAAGAGACCTCTTGTTTCAAGTCCGATCCAACGGAGGAGATGCTTGCGAGCCTGTTGATGAAACACGTGCTTCTCGCAATCCATGTTGATAATCCAAGCGGAGGATCTCCTGATCTCAACACACGAGATCCGATATCTTCTTCACAAACGAGGTGCATCGAAGGAGACGGAGATCCACTAGCAAAAGATCGGGCAACATAACGACGACGTTGCGGCGATGGAGACTCCCTCTAGGGCATCCATGGTGGACGGCCATGAGAGAGGAAGAGAGAGACCGACGTGTAGAGAGAGAGAGAGACTTATGTTCTCTTGTGTGTAAAGAAGAGCAAAGAGGTGCCTCTCCTTTTATAATATTTTGGGATCCATGGATCTCAATCCATGGACAACACAAGTCCAATGGTTCTCATTGATTGTGTTTCTTTTTAAAGGCTAAGATTTGTGTTGGTAAAAATCAACAATAATTAATTTAATTTAGGTTAAATATATATTGATAAATCAATATAATTCAATCACCAAATTAAATCAAGACCTCTTGGAGATCAAAGGAGAGAGAGTGCCTCATTCCATGTTGGAAGGAAGGAACACCCACACATTCCTAATAGGAGTGGTGGCCGTCCACTCCATATATATTGAAGGTGGATCTCATCTCTATATTGTAATCTCCAAGATTATGCAACAACTTTTGTTGCAAATTATTCTACAAAAAATAATTCACAATTATTTTGCAGACCTTGCAATCTTGCCATTGAAAAATTTGTGAATCATATTCACAACCGAAATAAAATTGTAAATTACATTTTCAATTCAATGTCCAATGCTGAATCCAATTCATATTAACATTTAATTAACAAATTTAAATTACAAATAGCTCCCTCTTATATATTATAAATCACATTTATAATATATATGATTAATATGGATATTGCTATCCACATTATTCATATCCATGAAAATTAAATCACACTTAATCATCTTGGATCTCTATTCTCTTGTTCTCAATAATATGAATCGCATTCATATATTTGATAATAAATCACATTTAATTATCTTAGATAACTCTCCTTATAATATGAATCAAATTCATATTATTCATGATAATTAAATCACATTTCATTATAAATTTCTCAATGCTCGGATACATATCAACAAAGAAATTATCCTGAACTCTTTCAAAGATAATGTGCTTTCTCCGCTGATACTTGGAGATAAGGACAGAGCGATTGTATTGTTCCGCGTATAGTGACTTGGATATTGAGACCATATCTCAAATCCAGATCGAGGGCCTCCCATAGATGCTTGATTAAATCAAGAACCGCAAATCTAATCTTCTCATTGCATCTGAATCACATTCAGATCAATGTCCAACATTTGGACCAAGATCAGATCACTTCCCTACTGAGAGGAGACACTAAAATCTAGACCCGTTTTATCACTCCCTAGAAATGGAAGCGTCATGGTTATACACTCGTTTATGATCACATCATCCTCAGGTATTCCCAATACCTGTACATCCTGCCTACTGGAAGACTCAGAATAAACCCGAAGTATTAGATCAACTTTGCACTGTCTACTTCAGGGTTTTATTAGTAAGTTTCCCATTCGATCAATGGGAGTTGGTATCGATCATATACTTTCCAAAAGCATATACTGCACCTTGGTCTTGCTCATATACTTTCCAAAAGTATATATCAAACCTACAAATTCAGTCAAGTTTCCAAAGCGAGACGACCGTGCACGGAATTTGATTCTTTCCAATATCTCATGAGTGAGGCCGGGTTCAGTAACTGAACTGTATGATTCCTTTGAGAGATCGTATTACTCATATGCCCTTACATACACACCAGGCGCCGGTGTATAAACCTTGATTAGGTCAGAAACCTATTAATCTTCCAAATGTACATACTCAGACATATATAGCACATCTATCTCCGGTCAGAGGATGCGTGCCTGTATTGTGACAGCATATGATATAGGACTTTGGTTATCTCGATCTCGTTAAATTCAACTCTTTCACCTAACTTATCTAACACCTCCGAATCTCTATTCCTATGTAGAGGACCTCCATCAAGAGTTCAGTTAGATATCAGCCTAAATGAGAAAGTATTGCCATCTCCTACTCAGGCTGGAGATCATCTCTTAACAATCATCTGACAGTGCTTGATGAGTCCTCAATCAAACTTTTTAGATATTCATCCAAGCACCAGCCTCTATGATTCAATTATTGAATCAACAACTGTATGATCATTAAGATGGCTATGGTACATAACCCTAATTGTACTAAGGGACCTGTTATGCAAATTAGTCATTCTTCATCTCAATTCAGGAATGATATTTGCAATAACATTTATTGCATTATGGCCCGCCGTGGGCTCATATGTCCAACAGTCATAATTGGATTAAAAATCATACATTGAGTAATTACAATAAAGATGATAATTGTTATTATCATCGATAATAATGTGAGACTATGTAAATATGATTCAGACAATTGGTATTCAATTAATATGAGATGGATCCATATGTTAATATGAATATGCATTCATTATTTATTTAGGACATATGTAAATAATTCACATATCTATGTAAATGTGAATTGGATTTACATTTAATGTACTAATGAATTGGATTCATTATTTGATTGGATGATTTTATAGTTATCCCATAATGGTTGATGGTAGTTAATTGTTTAAAAAATAACTAATATCCATATTTATTATAAATCGATTCCTTATAGTTATATGGATGAATAAATGATGTAGAAAAGTCTTCATATTAGTTTGATGGTGGGTTGTCCACCATAGAACCTAACAAGGAGACTTTGTTTTCTAATTTGCCCATTAATTCAAATAAAAAGTACAGTCATATTAGAAATTCAATAAATTTAATTCAAATTTCTAACAAAGAGAGAGAAAGAGAGAGAGTCTTCTTTGAAATATAATTGAAAAAGGAAGAGATAACGTAGAGAATCTTGATTCTCTATTTCTTCTCTCATGATCGTCCATAGGCCAACCAATAGAGGGCTTGGTCTCTCTATTTTTTCATTTAATGCAAGTTCAACAAGTGATGTATATTCCTAAGAATCAAGAGGAGAAAATAAAAGAGAATGTTCTCCCATTTCGCTCCCTTGGTCTCCCCTATACCAATCACCAAACCCCATAGCCATTCACTCATATAGCCTCTCTACTTCTCCATTGCCTTGGCCAATTGTGAGAGGACCTATCATCCTCTCCATACTTTGTGGTCAGAAAGAAGGACTTGATTTTGTGAGATGAAATGATGAGGAAAGATATCTTTATAGATCAATTTTAGCATGGATAATTAGAGGAAATCGATTCTCAAGTTGTGGAAAGATCTACTACTCATCGTCGTGCCCATAAATGCAAGTGTCCGACAGATCTAACTTGATTTAAGAGGTCTCCTATTTTAGAGATTCATGCCTCAAAGGTATAATTCTTATAATTTTACACTTTGTGAAATAGTTCGAAAATAATTCCCATTACTATGTAGTTTAACTACACAATCAAAATTTTGGATATACGACTGCTATGTCGCCTATATGATAAGCATCCTTTTTTTCAATTTGATTCATATTTTTTGTATTTTATGATGTGTTAGATCAAACATCCTTCGTGATCCAAGTTTTTTCCACCTTAAAATAAATAATAAGTTCTTTTGATATCCACTTCTTGGGTCAATAGTGGTTAGATCTTCTCTCCTATTTAACTATAAGTTGATTATGAGAACATAACTACTCAGTCATAATATATCATAGTACGATATTTCTTTAAAACCAAGACACCTATTTAAAATTTTATTTACTTTTATAAAATCTAGTAAGATTACTAACAACTCTGTCGTAATTTAATTTAAGACTATGCTTACAGAGCCTTCTCCTTAAATTTCTTTGGACTTGTTGGGTTTGTGGACAATCCCTTCTAAGATGTCCTTTTTTTCTTTCACTCGAAGCAAGTGCATCTTCCTTATCTTCCTTCTCCGACTTGAAGCTTTGTTTATTGCTTATTAATTTCTTAATATTTCTAGTAAACAAGACAACATCTTTGTCATCTAATTCCTAACTATATTTTCATCTAATTCCTCACTATATTTATCATCTCATTCTTCATTAAAAGAGATTTAATATGCTTGAAATGCGAAAATTTTTCTTTTCATTTCTTTGATCGACTACTTTGCCTTTTTTTTCTTGACTTCATATGCCACCAAATTCCCTATAAGACCATTTATCTCAATATCCTCCGTGATATTTGCTTCTTTTATTGCAATAACTTTTCTCCCACTCTTGTTATAGAGATTTAATCATGTTACTCTGGGTTTTCAAAATGATTGTGAATCATGTATACATGTATTTGATAGACTATGCTTCATTCATCTAAAAGTTTTCATTTTCCCTAATTAATATGGTAACTTTAGAACTTTTAACTGTGTGTATATCTTCATAAAAGACTTAAAGTATTTCCCATATCTCATTTTGGTCTTTTATTTAGAAACTCTATTGTACTCACAGATGGATAGAGCAAAATATAACATGCTAGTTGCTTCGTCTTATCTACCCAAATTCTTGACTGAGGTGATGGTGAAATCTCTCTCCTAACCTCAAAGTAGGTTTCGTGAATGAGTTTACCACTTCATGTCTGCATCCTATAGTTGACAGATTGCATGTATATCTCCATATGATTGTCCCAATGTATAGTTGCTTCCAATAAAGTGTGGCAGCTTGGACATTGTGTATGTGATGAGCTTAAGTTAGCGGTAACATTTCCTTTGCTATTTTAGACATACGAGTAGGTAATTGAACATGTGAAACTTGCATAAGTTCTGATGCCATATGTGAATCCAACTTTAGAGGGGGGGTGCATAAACAAAATTTCCAAAACCTTCTTATTTTACCCGAAGGATTCGAATTAGCCCCTCCCGATCGTATTTCTCCTGAGATGAAAGAAAAGATAGACAATTTATCTTTTCAGAGTTATCGTCCCACTAAAAAAAATATTCTTGTGATAGGTCCTATTCCTGGTCAAAAATATAGTGAAATTGTCTTTCCCGATTCTTTCTCCGGACCCTGCTACGAAAAAGACGTTCATTTCTTAAAATATCCCATATATGTAGGTGGGAACAGGGGAAGGGGGCAAATTTATCCCGATGGGAGAAAAAGTAACAATACAGTCTATAACGCTTCATCGACGGGTATAGTAACTAAAATAGTACGTAAAGAAAAGGACGGATACGAAATAACCATAGCTGATGCATCGGATGGGCGCCAAGTGGTGGATATTATACCTCCAGGACCAGAACTTCTTGTTTCAGAGGGAGAATCCATTAAACTTGATCAACCATTAACAAGTAATCCAAAT
The DNA here is from genome assembly GCA_037367405.1 of Ottelia alismoides. Lineage (NCBI taxonomy): Eukaryota > Viridiplantae > Streptophyta > Magnoliopsida > Alismatales > Hydrocharitaceae > Ottelia > Ottelia alismoides. The sequence continues at coordinate 739,112 of JAZKJV010005208.1, read as the reverse complement.
GTGGGGGGCTTTCGTCAGGGGGATGCTGAAATAGTTCTTCAAGATCCATTACGTGTCCAAGGTCTTTTATTCTTCTTCGCATCTGTTATTTTGGCACAAATCTTTTTGGTTCTTAAAAAGAAACAGTTTGAAAAGGCAATCAAAAAATTGCAAGCTACAAAAATAGAGATAGAGCATGCAAACCACAATGAACATGACAATTTTAACGGGAAAACCCAAATTGATAAAAATCATGACCCAAAACTTCCTATTCTAGAACTTCTCCTTTGCTTTCTCGATGAAGCTTTCTTCCATTATCGCGCTGCTTGAAACCAAGAGTAGCATAACCACATATATAGCATATACCTCTCCTGGACAAACTGGATAGGAAATTTTATCTCTCATAGAGAAATGAACCCACAATCTAGTGTCTCTACAATAAGAGTAGCTCAAAACTAAGTTAGAATATATAAATCAATTCTTGGCATGAGTGAACTGTAATGGGACTTATTATTCATATTTATCTATTTTGAAGTGCTTAGTGGCCATTTAATGTAAGTAAAGATGGGTAGGTAAGAGGCTACTCATGTCTAGAACATAATATTCATTCAAAGAACAAACTAGTCAACTAAGAGAAATGATCACTCAAAGGATATGTAAATTAGTTATTTAGTATAAAATGTTAGTCGAGTGAAGATTTTAATGACCTTGAAAATTGGGGTTAATGTTTCAAATAATAATCGTTGAAAAAAAGAAGTCGGCAATTTTTTGGATAGTCAATTGAATAGTAGAGATAGTGAGTACGTTTACAGAAATAGATATTACTCGTCTGAAACTTTAGTATAGTCAACTAAAGAACATACTAGTCAACTGAAACAAAAGGTCAACTAAAAAACATAATACTTAATGTGGTTTTCGAACTTTCAAGAGTAGTCGATCGGAAAACTCAATAGTCGATTGATGATGAAATTAATCAGTCGAAATTGATTAGTCAAGCGATTTAATTGACTTATGTTTTCTTATTTATCAATATATAGAACTAGATGACATTGTTTTCGACAAAAATAAAAAATATAGAGATCGACTGACTTCTCAATTTTCTCAAAAACATACTTGCTTGTCCACCACTTGATCTTAAGCTTCCAAGATTTTGAATATTCATTCTAAGAAATCTTTGAGCATCAATTCTTTGATGTTGAAGTTTTGACAAAACCTTTGTCTTCAATTCTACGCCAGATTAATTTTCATACATTTTTCATCCTTTTCATTTTATGAATTTGATACCCTTTGGGCCTGCTTTGGTTCATCTTTCTTTCTTTCCATCTACTTAAAAATTAAATATTTCAAAATTTGTGGTCACACCCTCGTCATCAGGTAAAAACTTTAAAGTCATCTGGTTGGTTATCACGCGTGATAATAGTGATGAAATCGCTAACTTGAAAGGCAACTTTGCTAGCAAATCTGAGATCAAACGCTTGCAAAAAACTTGCGTATTTTCTCGACTATTGAAATAGTTTGATATAGAGGTAGGGTAAGCATCTGATCCCACTTTTTTTTATGTAACTAACTTATTTACCTAAGAAGAAATCTCATCACATATAACCAAGAGGTGGACAGTGCTAAATTGAGTGTTGATGCTAAGTGTCAGTCACGATTCGATATTGCAAAAAATGGTATGGCTTCAGATTATGCTCAATGATATTGGTATCCTCGTCAAATATATTACTTTACTGTGACAACAAGACCCTCATCAGGCTTGCAAATATTCCATTACAGCATGTTCACATTAGACATGTTTGAGAATATATGTTTATACCCACTACATTTCCACTCCTCCCATTTTCACCTCGAAACAATTCAAACAATATCTGGAAACAAATAAGAAGGCAAGTTTAAGACGACTATTACGATTTAACCCACAATATTAAAATGGAATAAGAGGCAACAAGTCGAAATAAATGATTTTTTAATTTTATTTTTCGACTTACAAATAGGGAAAATAGAGATCTTGTTAATTACTAACGAATGGCAAAATATAAACACGTTGGTTGTCAGCCATAAACATTTTTGAGTTATCTTTAAAACTTGCAGCACAACTGCATTTCAAGAAAACCACACCCCCCCAAACTCTATTAAATGCAAAATATTTCTAAATCTAACGTAAAATCCTGTCATTGGAAACAGAGGGCATGCATAATTCACCGAGGTCAAAAAGGAATTGATCCATATTGTATGTACTTCACGCCATGCAGATTTCCAAAATCATCTTTTGTAAATGAGGGGTGTTGAAATAAAATCCTACTATTGGAAACAAAGGGCATGCATAATTCACCGAGGTCAAAAAGGAATTGATCCATATCATATGTACTTCATGCCATGCAGATTTCCAAAAATATCTTTTGTAAATGAGGGGTGTTGAAATACAAACGCAAAAGCAAAATAGATAATCAAGGATAAGAAACATAAAATATAAGAGTGGACACAGGTTATACATGGACCCCTACTTCCTAAGAAGCGAGATTAAACCAAGGTAGAAAGCCCCAAAGAGTCAAATAATCTATTGCAATCTCTAAATGAGTACAAGGGTGTCGGACTTCTTATACCGATCTGGAGTTCCACCGAGCCACCACTCATCAATGTGGGACTAAAAGTGATGTAATTGGATCATATCCAATTACCGATCTATAGCATACTTCAACAAGGGGAACAAATAAAAAATAAATACAAGGAAACCATTATTTGGTGGTTGTGAAAACGAGAGAAATAAACTGACATAATTGCTTTTCATCTTATTCTTCTGTACATATCGAGCTAACACGTCCCTACTTTAGACTTTCTTTCTATTTCTAAAATTGAGCCTTATATTAAGATATGTTTGATTGTGGAAATTTATTCCAAGATTACCCTTCTGAATTCAATAAAAACACTGCAAAGTTCTATTAGCAATTACATTCTGAAGACACCATATCTCGTCTCCTCCTTCACGGGCTTAACCGCAGACGAAAGGCACAGCCCGAGGACTTTTCTCGTGTCCGCAGGGTCTATTATGCCGTCATCCCAGAGCCTTGCAGTTGAATAATACGGGTTTCCTTCTTTCTCGTATGCTTCCACAACTTTGCTTTTAAATTGATCTTCTTCTTCCTGTGGCCACTGAGGATACGCAGAAAATAACTTGTATTATTACATTGCCAATATAAGGGAAAGGAAATCAGGAATGCTTGGCAGAAAGAAGAAAAAACTAAGCTCACCTCTATTCCTTGCCTTTTTCGGTTGCTTCTCTCTATTTGTGCAAGAACACCAGCTGCCTGTTCAAGAGACAGGTGTTTTGCCTTTATTTTACAATACAGTAACGTGGAAGCTAGCCATGCATACCCATGGAAATCCAAAGATAGGCATAAAACAACCCTTTCGATGCCCACATTTGTCATTATTATTTCCTGCGTGATTTACACAGGAAACTATCCTACTCCTAAAGCTTGAACTACATTCACAGTTTAGTTAGTGACAAGTGCAAAACATGGGAAGTGACAAAAGCGCTATTTGAAGTCTTGAAAAAACTTTTAAATGTCTGAAAAATGGATGGAATTTTCCTGTATAGTAATTTGAAATATATCTCCAAAAACACGCCCTAGAACTAAAGGGATAAATTTTTCTCAATGGGTTTATGCTCAGGGATTGGGGTTCTCCCCAATGAGACGCTTCAACGTTTGGTTGTTAATTAGCACAAGCAATCTACAAGTCCTAGTATGAGATTTATATGTTTCGAGGTGGGTTGGAAATTTGGTAAGCAAGCAGAAGACATTTACTTCGATGCCCCCATATAGAAAGAGTTGTTTATTCCTTGGGCCCTAAGCTCTCTTATATGAGAAGCCTATGGGCAAATTACATAAAGTGGATAGAATAACAAGAAAATATATAAACGATACACATCTCTCCACTCCCCCCTCAATATGGAGCATAGATATCTATCATGCTCAGCTTGGATGAACACTTCTGGAAGGACCCCTCTCAGTAGGGCTTTAGTGAAATGTCTGTCGTCTGATCCCCTGAGCTAACATGAGATGTAGAAATGAATACCTTTTGGATCATGTCACGTATATAATGGCAATCAACCTCAATGTGCTTTGTTCTCTCATGAAAAGCAAGGTTATTAGCAATGAATAAGGCAACCTAGTTGCCACATTCTAGCGGCATGGGAAGAGGTACATCTATATGTAGATATGTTAGGACTGCTTGACAGCTCTAGGAGAGAGCTTGTCAATCCCTGGTGACAACTGGTGGATAAACGCAACCGAGCCAAACACACGAGGAGAAAGTGAGAATAATTCCTTTTCAGGGAAGGCAAGAGAAAAGGGAACTTTCTCACCTAAGACCGACGAGGGCATGCGATTAATAAGATAGCATGTCGTAAGGACAGCATCACCCCAAAAAAAATGCGGAGCACGACTCTGAATGAGAAGGCTCCTCGTAATATCAAGCAAATGACGATGTTTCCTCTCTACAACATCATTTTGTTGGGAAGTATAGACACATGAAGTTTGATGAATAATACCTTGGGATAAAAAAACTAAGAAAGAGTATGAATACAAAATTCCAAGGCATTATCAGTTCTCACAAATTTTATAGAGGTCGAAAACACATTTGTTATTTTAGTTAGAAAATTTTTGATAACATCTCCGACTTCAGATTTATTCTTTAATAAAAAGACCGAGGACATACGAGAGAAATCTTCTACTGCATCAAGATAAAACGCGTATCATTGATGATCAGGAACACGACTTGGACCCCAAATATCTATATGAAACAAATCAAAATGGAGCTATTGCTCCGACTCTGACGACCGGGACATGCAGACTGATGATGTTTTCCCAACTGACATGCATCACATTAAAAGGATGAGGAGAGATCTAAGGCAGAACAAGACACATTTTCTAGAGCGAGAGATGAACAAAGCGTAGGTGCCACGCAAAGGGTGAGACAGGTCCAACAGAAAGCGACGAAATGCCAGCATACGGAGTTCAAACTAAGCGATAGAGGCCACCTTGCTCACGACCACACCCAATCACCTTCCCCGTAAGAATGTCCTGAAATACAAGAGATGGGTCAAATATAGCTCGACAATGTAAATCCTTCGTAATCTGACTAATAGATAACAAGTTCATAGAGAAGTCAGGTGCATGCAACACATTCCGTAAATGTATAGAGGCTGTCAAACTAATCTCCCCCTTTCCAGTGATTGGGGAATGAGTCCCATATGCAACAACCCACAGTTCGTCTTAGACGAACTTATTTGTATGTCGTAAGTTGATCCTTGTCTTCACACAAGTGATGTGTGGCACCGAATCCATATTCCACTCTATTACATCAGATTCACTACTTCTACTGAGTGCATAAATACTACCTGTTGTACTAGAAGAGGCTAAAGCGGCCACATCAGAGTAACTCCCAAAGGCCGAGGAAGATATAACAGGACTATCTGGAGGTATAATGCCTCTCAATCGGGGTACAAGGTCATCAAATCGTTGATCCAGAGAGGAGGCAGTTGGGGGCTCAATTTGCTCAGCCACTCGAGCAGATGCAGGAAGTCCATGCTGATAGTAGAGTAGCATGTCGGCATGTCCAAAACGATGGCAAAATGTGCAGGGCTGACGAACACGACCTCTGCCACGAGGTCCTCATCCACGAAACTAGAGAAGAACCTCCTCGATCTCGGGAGGCCGCCATCGGAAGAAGTCTGATTAATAGTAGAAACAGACTGAAACAGTGGACGAGGCTTCCTCTACTCTTCGAAGGAATGGTAGAGTCCGCCAAAATCAGGCAACGGGTTGCCTCCATACTCAGGATCAAGGGCTGCCAGAAATACACCAACTATGACGGCATTCCTATAAGTCTTTTGCTGCTCAGAGTAGATGTAAGAGGCATGAAGCTATAGAGCTTTTCAAACATCCCATGTAAGGATGTATATAGCAAGTAGAGAGGACGCTCATTCTGCATGATAATAAAGATATCATGCTGGAGTTGCATAATCTTTGTCTCATTCTTTACCTGTGAATAAGTAGCAGCAAGAATATCCCACATCGCCTTGGTTGTGGCTGATGAAGTACATCATTGGCGATCTCTATTGCCAATGTGCCTGAAACCCAAACCTTGGCATATGCATCATCCGCCTCCCATGAGGCGTTAATCCCAGTCTTCTCAGTCGGCTCTTACTCGGTAAGAATATGTTTCTTACCTGTAGACTTCATCATGCTCATGAATTGCATAACCCACAGTTCATAGTTTGACCCGTCCATCTTTACTATAGGCGCAGGACCTCTGAAGGCACATGTGGAGGGGATATATATTATGCTTTCTGACATGATGGCTGAAAAAGACTAAGATTGAAGACTAAACAAGTGTTTGTCTATATTGACATAGGGAGATTTGTTTGCATATGTAGACTTATGCAACCAATCTCATCAAGGAAGAAAGCTTGACGACAATGTCCCCCCTCTTAAAAGGGAAGGGTGGTGGCACCCTTGGAGAGAGTAGGTGCAGGCGGCCAATAAGAGAGGGTTCCCGGGGCCCTAGGCGAGATTTAGTGCACGCAGGTCGCGCTGTAGGGCCACGTGGCGAAAGGAGGTTGGCCCGCGGGGGCTGCAGAAGCCTAGCAGGGCTTGGCGATGGTGGTAGGGCCCGCGACATAGGAGCCTGCAGGAGCCTAGCAACGACGGAGGAGCCTGCAGGAGCCTGGCAGGGCCTAGCAACAGCGAAAGGCACCGCAGGGGAGAGGGGAGGGGCCTGGTGGCAAAGTGTGGAGGCCTGGTTGTAGGGCTGGAGGGGCCCACAAGGCCTGGCGAGGGGCAGCAGGGGTGCAAAGGCTCGCGGGGGCAAGGCGACAGAAGCCCTAGGCGGCGCATGAGGGAGAGGCTTGAGGTGGGGTTTAGGGTTAGGGTTTCGGTACAGGAGCTCTAGTCTAGGACTTCCGCTCTGATACCATGTTGGGAAAATAGAAAGAGTTGTTTATTCCTTAGGCTCTAGGCTCTCTTATATAGGGAGAAACCTATGGGCAAATTACATGAAGTGGACAGAAGAACAGGAAAATATATAAACGATACACATATATGAAATATATCTCTACAGAACCGAAATGTAGAAATCAAGCAGGTTGTCATATGAACCACGAAAAATCCAAGGATTCATGAGGAAGTCCTGATCCATGGATTAAGGTGACAGAAAAGGATGACCATGTTAGTTGCCCTTCCATCTTCTCCTATGTCAAATGAAGATCCATTATAGATCTGACAAATTTGACAAGGCATAAAATCTCCACAACTGATATCCAAAATGAAAAATTAGGTTTTCTTGGCTACGGTTGCAAAGACCCATGATTTTCTTCTACTTGACGATCAACAAAAGATTTGACATTACTCAACATGACTACAATCTCTGCCACAACCAACCATTGGTGACGGTTGTACATTGCTAAGTCTCCTCATAAGAGGTCCAAATGAGGACCCTAGGTATGACCATGTATAAAAGGTCTCCCTCCATGATATGAGACAGAGAATTACCCTCATTTCATAAAAGACTGAATCCTCTACTCTAGTAGGCGAAATTATGAAGAGGCGTGTTAGAAACTTTGCCATAAGGAATTAGCGAGCCCGATCTCTACTCTGTAAATCTTTGAAATTGGAACTGGTTTAACATATTCGCATTGTTTTATGATATTGTATGCTTTTACTATCTTTACTTCTCTAGCGATGGACATTTCCCACTTCAGTCAAAAGAGTTACTCTAGTCGTAGCATTTGATTTTTTTAGAAATAAGCTGTATCATTTGATGATGTATATAGGAAAAGTTAAGCAAACTTCCCATGACCAGGCAAGCCGAAGATCACTTCTTTATCACTAAATCTTTCCACTGCATCTGATTTGATAATCGAGAAAATTGTGGAAGAAAGGATAATATGACAAGATGAAATCACTTACATGGCCCTCCATTGCTAAAAAGGCACAAAACAAGGATGTTGCATTTATGGGGCTACCACCGCAAGTGATAAAGGTCTACTAGCCTATGTACAATGATATCCTTGAAAGGAGAGCTCGGTTAACCCCTTCCTCCTCACTCCCTCAGTGTTTCATGTAAATGATGAACAAGAAATCCAAGTTGAAGAAGACAAAGGTCTAGATGGGATCAAGAAGGACCTAAAAAATCGAAGAAGTAATCTGAATATTTGTCCTGATGGTTGATAATATCAAGTAGTCCACGACTCCGACAACAGAGATTCATACGGAAAACGAGATATACTAATGTTTCCTAAGATGTGGTTAAAGTCAATCAACAACGAGGAAAAGTTAAAATATATAGAAATCAGAGGAGCCAATTATCTTCATGATCCTAGAAAGTAAATTCATATGAAAATCAGGTGCATATAGCACATTCTGCAGGCGCGTAGATGACATCAAATGAACCTCCCCCGGTCCTATAATGGGTAAATGAACCACGTTCGTAATGGCGTCCCATCAACCAAGGGGTATAGATCTGTATGAACTAATTGTGCTCTGTCTCCATCAGATGGTGGGAAGCACCAGAGTCCATGATTCACTCCACCATATCTGCTCTGCTAACTAGTAAAAGCATCAGGAGCTCGACGAGGATCGTGACTGCAACGTCTGGGGGACTTATAGTGGTGCCGACAACAAGAGTTATTATCTCCCTCATATGGGAGACAATGTGATGAAGATGTGAATCTATATGAGCCGAACTATCAGGAAGCAAAATCTGCTCAACCACACAAGCAAATGTAGTACACATGCTTCTGACAGCATGTATCCTCCGAATGACCCAGGCGATGACAATAGGTGCAAAGGTCATGTTGACATCCACTTCCTATGCCATGGGGATCACTCCCTTCAAATTGAGTAAAACCTCCCCTTCCATGAGATGCAACCATCTTTGAAGTTTGTGTAGCGGTTGGTGGTAGGACAAGTAGCCTATTGAGGTGATTGTATGCCTCCATAGGAGGTATGGTCGCATGTGTAAGAAGCAGTGTATGCGATGCCTCGTGCTCAAGGTTCGGAACTTCCAAGAAAACACCAACAATCGTGGAGTTCATGTATGTCATCTGTTGCTCAGTAGATGTGGTAACATGCATGAAGCTGTGAAGCTTCTCGAATATGTCATGAAGCGAAGAGTAGGATGTATGCAGAGTACGACCATTACGCTCAGTCATGTAGATGTCAAACTATAATTGAAGAATCTTGCTTTCATTCTTCGCTTGGACATACGTGGATACCAACCAGGATATCCCACATCACCTTAACAGTGGACTGGTTCGCAATGTCATTGGTGATCTCTGTAATAAGAGTATTAGAGAGCACAATGCATGCATACGTATCATCGTGCATCCACGAAGCATTCTCCTGTCTTATCAATAATCATTGGTCGTGTCATAATGTGCTCCTTGTTATTGCACTACATGAGGATCAAGAACTGCATAAACCACAACTCATAGTTGGTCGCATCTATCTTCACGATGGGAGTCGGGCCCTTGAAGGCATCGAACGAAGAGGTGTCACCCTTGTTCTCTAACATGATGAAAAGACGCTGGAACAAAACTCGACTGGGGTAGTAGATCGATCCGAGTGAGTCTATACAATCATAAAGAGAATTGTTGTAAGTATAGACTCATACAACCATCCTCGCCAACCCTTGATCCACTTGAAAGATGAAAAATGTGATTTGGTGATCTGAAATCACATTTTTCAATCAAAATCAGACTGTATAACAAATCTGGGCGACACTGGAGAGTAGTATAAGAGCCCTAGGAAGCCTATCAAGGGCCAAGGAGAGCCTAACAGGGGTTTCGGAGGCCTAACGGAGGCGTAGGTTGCCCAATACTTGTTGTGCAGCACCGAGGGTCCCTTGGTGATAGCCAAGGTAGGAAATATCGATATCGTATCATTCAGCCCGGAAAACGATATATCAGATTATATCACTGATATCGACGATATCGGTGGAAATGTTAGAAATGGCTCAAAAAAATCAGTTTTTTGCCATTTCCTGAAATTAAGACCATCCAAGATATTAAAACAACATATAACCTACAAATACACACTTATGTCACATATATTGACCATTTATACTCCATATATCACACATATCAGTCATATCGAACATATCGATGTTAATGTTGATTCGTGGTCTATAGAATTTAGAAATTGTTGGAAAATATACATGGCTCAAATACCAAATGGGAAAATAAGAATGCTGAAGCTTGATTAAAGATAAAGAAAAATCTTGAAGAACACGGGATTTTAACGTGTAACCTTACTCCCTGAGGAGCGGGATGAAACAACGAGAGAACGCCTCAAAGGGTTGATGTATGCATCGCACTTTTTTACTGGATACAGGTCTAGGGCTTCTTATATACCCTCCACAAAGCCTTCAAGTCCTACCACTGGTAGATGTGGGACTAAACACTTGGATGTTGTAAACCCATCTACATATGATAGTGACGCATACTTTAACATTTCCCCTCAAGCTAGAGCATGCAATGCTCAGCTTGGACAAACATAAAGAAATATCTCAAACTCATAGTACAAGACACTACAGACAATAACAACTCAATGCGCACAACTATCGACTGCTATCCAGGACATTGCTTCTCATGTCGTGCAGGTGAGGACAAACGGGCTGGAGTGTGAGTCAAACAGAATCCCCTCGTTGGAGAGCATGTACTATGTATTGTGCCTGTCAGAGTCACTACAACTGAAATGAGTCTCCTCGTCGGAGTACTCTCGCCCGCCACAATATGTGGACAACTGCTCCATCTCTGAAAGGGTCGAACTGAAAAAGCCGTGGAGGCAATCCTCATCGGAGTCCACAGTCGCTGGAGAATGGAGTCTGAAGAAGTCTCCTCGTTGAAGAACCGGGTCCCTCCCATACTGGCTCAGAGAATGGCATCTCTACTCTGGAGTCCCTATGAAACCACATGAAAATCATTGCCCACATGGCATAGGAAATGTGATCTCTGCTCTGTAGTCCCTATGGTACACATGAATACTCTGAGAAAAAATAAAAGACGGAAATCACAACAAAAGATGGCAAACATATGCACCTTTGACTGAGGACTCAAAAATTGATCTTCGAACACAGTAGAGTACAAAAAACTGGCCTGGAAAATCTGAATCTGACATGAACACTGATGAATCTGAATTATGGCCGAAGAACTCTACATAATATTCCCCCTTTCTCTCAAACTGGTTGGTTAACAATGATGTCGACCAAGTTGGGAGAAGACAATAAAGATGGGACACAGAACATGAATCACATAAGCCGATAATCTTTTTTCAGCTTTTCATTTCTTTTTCTCCCACGGCTATTTTCTCTCTCTTTAATAGTCATCCAATTGTTTTTTTTAAAAAAATAAGCTGTTCATCATCTTTTTTTCTCGACTTTTCCTTTTTTTTACTTGTGTACGCTTTTTTGTACGCACCTCATTTCTCAAACTGCCTTTTTTTATGCTCACAACCAAATAAGCCTTACAAAAAAATTATTTTTTAACCAACAGCGGCGCACTTGGGTTCCCTTATTTAGGATTCCCACTTGGGACCGCCCCCAATTGGGGCTCTTCATGTCGTGTGTCACACCCTGCCAGGAGAAGAGGCTCTTCCTAGAAGGGTCTTCTCAAAGTCTGTTGGAGGTCCGTTGCCGCATGTTGGGCAAAGGGTGTCGCTGTGCAGCACCACCTGCACGGAGGGAGGAGCGGCATCGTCGTCGCCTAGCGAGAGGGCGATTGACTTGCTGGAGATTGAGCTTCTCGTCGGAGATGGAGCTCGATCAGGGCTGCAGGGGTGGCCGCTTGAGACTGAGATGGAGATCTGGCTATCGCGCCGATGCTGGAAGGAGCACCGAGGAGGAGAGGGTTGTTTGGTTTTGTGACAATGATGGTCACCAGGAATACGATGGACGACACCAATGAACAGTATTGGTGTTAAACCCGCATATTCTTGCGCCAATATGACTTAGTGATTTAGGGTTCTTTGATTCTCCCCTTGGACGGTAAAGAAGGAAGGCTTGTAGATTCGGATTGACGCTAGAAATGGAGGAGGTATCACCTCCGCCTCCGCTTGGGCGAGAGAGGCATTATTCATGATGCTGGAGGAGGGTGTCGCTGGAGGGCTCTACCTGCATAGAGGGAGATCTAGATATGATGCAGCACCGCCTTGCACCATGAGATGTGCCGCCTACGCGATGAGATCTAGGTATGCACTGCACCTCCTTGTTGCACGATATCTGGCATTGTGTGGGCTTCTCAACAAAGCATCCTGGAGCACAACCGCCTTCGCGTGATTGGTTGCTCGTTGCTGCTAGGGTTTCAGAAGAAACCCAAAATAGATGATGATCTTCAGAAACCCAACCTCGAATCTCGATTAAGAACATGAATTTAATACATAATAATCTTCAAATAAAATTTGTTCACGGGGTAAAAATTAGGATTTAAATAGAAATCCTAAATTTTGGACTTGAACAGTCCTACATATTCAAGAAGCTAACAATAAAATCGAATCTCGAACAAATAAATATGCAATACATACTCGAGAATCGAACCCACTCAGATACCATATTCGAAAATAAACATGGCTCTAATACCATGTTGAAAAATAAGAATGTGAAATCTTGATTAGAGATAAAGAAATAAAACTTGAAGAACATGGGATTTTAACATGGAACCCTACTCCATAAGGAGCGAGAAGAAACACGAGGAGGTTCGGGGCTTCTTATATAGCCTCCACAGAGCATCCAAGTCCTGACACTAATAAATGTGGGACTACATAATGATGCATACTCTAACAGAAATGAATTTCATTCAATTTCTTATAACTTTATATAACTTACAAATATATACTTCGATAACACATACAGATTATCTATGATCCTTATATCGCACATATCGCTCATATCTAGCACACAGTGAATGGCATAGAGATGAGCCATTTGATTAAACAAATGTACATAATGATTAATGAGATAATGTATCTTTGGTATAAGATTTATATATTCATAAAAATAAATGGAAAAATGTAAATTAATGCAATATTGTAAATAGATTACCTAGTATGAAGAGCTCTACGAAGGATCTGAATAGACCCCCCTACCATGTTGTCTCTCATAGCATATTGTAGAGATAGTTAGTTTCTATCATTATTATATGTTTATGTACCCTGTTTATATTTATCTCTTCTATTTAGACATCCATGTAATTTACCCCTACGGCCTCTCCCTATATAAGAGAGCCTAGGGTTTTCTTATTATCATAACAAAGACTCCTCTTATCCAACATGGTATCAGAGCCGCCTTAGGGCTCTTTCCCTTCCCCACCCGCCGCCCCTTCTCCCTTCGCTCTCTCTCATCTCGCCGCCGCCCCATCTGCGGCTCCCGGCGCTCCTCCGCAACCCTTCTCGCGGCTCCAGCTGCACAGCAGCCCACCGCCGCACCTCTCCAGCGGCTCACAGCCGCACAGCAGCGGCCTCCTGCGCCTACCAGCGGCGTCCTAGCCTCAGCGGCAAACCCCCCTCTGCCGCCAACAGCCACCGGAGCCCTAGCGGCACCCCTCCCTGCCGCCTACTGCCGCCACAGCGGCACCCGTACCCCCAGCGGCACCCCCCAACTGCCGCTGTAGGGGTCCGGTGGTCTCCAGCACTCCATAGGCGTTGTTCTCGAGACGATTCAAGGGTTGTAAGCTTCCTTGGCGGCGTGCCCTAGACCCCCCTTCCTACGGTTTATGGATTTGAGTGCGTGAAAGTCTACACACGTACTCAAATCTGATGCAGTTGGTGTAGACATTCATCACATTGTCTATTCTCCCTTCGTCTTCTTCCTACAGCAGTATGTCAGAATCGAAAGTCGATTTGCCCTCCACCGGCGCATTCAAAGGTCCGGCGCCGATAGTAAAGATGGACGGGTCTAACTATGAGTTATGGGCCATGCAGTTCATGAGCCTCATGAAATCAAATGGTAAGAAACACATTCTTACCGAGGATGAGCCTGCGGAGAAGACAGGGATCTATGCCTCATGGGAGGCGGATGATGCTTACGCAAAAGTATGGTTGTCTAGCACGTTGACCATGGAGATAGCGAATGATGTCCTCCATCAGCCCACTGCTAAGGCGATGTGGGACATTCTTGCTGCTACATATTCGCAGGTGCGAAATGAGACAAAGATGTTGCAGCTTCAGCATGACATCTTTACTATGAAGCAGGCCGGCAGACCTCTCCACTCTCTATACACATCCCTAAGAGGGATGTTCGAGAAGCTCTACAGTACCATTCCTCTGACTGCTACTCCAGAGCAGCAGAAGACGTTCCGGAACGCCACCATGATGGGTGTCCTACTTGCTTCCCTCGATCCTGAGTATGATGCTGCACGGTCATAGATCTTAGCAGATGCAGTTATTCCTCCGGTGGAGGATGTCTACAGGAGGCTCAGTCGTATCCCAATTTCTTCCAGCTCATCTACTCCACCCCCATCTGTGATGGCAGTTTCGCGTGGGAGAGGTGGACCACCTTCTTGGCGTGGTCGTGGACGTGGCCGTGGCTCTCATGGAAGAGGCGGTCGAGTCAGTCAGACATGCTCATATTGTCACAGATCTGGACACTCGGAGGAGACATGCTACTCAAAGCATGGGTTCCCAGCATCGGCACGGGTTGCAGAGCACTCACAGTCTCCATTACCGTCTACTGCAGATCATAGATTTGACGAACTCGTGGCTCGCCTTCGTGATATTATGCCACAGTCTTCTGGTGATTCATCTGGCGGCTCGTCAGATATTGCTGCCACAGCCTCAGCCAGTTCATCTGCTGCAGCCAGTTCCTCAGGTAGATCTTCAGCCTTCATATCTTCACATGATATATCTGACTGGGTTATAGATTCCGGTGCTACACATCATCTGTGTCGAGATAGAGGAAGACTACAGGCCTACAGGGCCATTCCTCCAGGTCGCTCAGTACAGATAGCAGATGGTTCCTACTCACCCCTTGTTGGCCAGGGGGAGGTTTCCTTATCCTCCACTATGCAGCTACAGAATGTTTTATATGCCCCTGAGTTCTCGCTGAATTTATTATCTATTAGTCAGATTACAAAGGACTTGAATTGTCGCGCTATATTTGACCCGTCTTCTCTCATTTTTCAGGACATACTCACGGGCAAGGTGATTGGCTGTGGCTCTGAGCAGAACGGTCTATATCGGCTGGTCCGGGATTCCTATGCTGGCATATCCACTCACTCTGCTGGACCAGTTTCACCATACATTTGGCATCTTCGTTTTGGTCACCTTCCGCTCCAGAAAATGCGCCATCTTCTGCCCCAGATCTCCCCAAGTTCGTCGTTTCGTTGTGAAACATGTCAGTTAGGAAAGCATCACAGGTCGAGCTTTCCAGGTCGTCAGAGTCGGAGCAGTAGCTCCCCTTTTGAGTTGTTACATATAGATATATGGGGTCCGAGTCGTGTGCCCGATCATCAGGGGCACAGGTTCTATCTTGTGGTAGTAGATGACTTTTCCCGTGTCTCTTGGGTTTTTCTTCTGAAGAATAAGTCTGAAGCAGGAGATGTTATTAAAAATTTGATTAATGAAGTGCAAAATGTTTTTTCGTCTTCAGTAAAATATGTTCGGACTGATAATGCCCTGGAATTTTGTACACGTTCTCTTTCTCAATTTCTGTCATCAAAGGGTATTATTCATCAAACCACCTGCGCATATACATCCCAACAAAATGGGGTGGCGGAAAGAAAGCATCGCCATCTATTGGATATCACTCGTACCTTATTGATTCAAAGTTGTGCTCCTATTTCTTTCTGGGGGGATGCTGTCCTTACTGCATGCTATCTGGTCAATAGAATGTCATCCTCTGTCCTTGGAGAGAAGATCCCCATTTCTCTTATTTTTCCTGACAAGGAGCTATTCTCACTACCACCTCGTGTTTTTGGTGCTGTGGCTTTTGTCCATCGTCTTTCTCCTGGACTTGACAAGCTCTCTCCAAGAGCAGTCAAGTGTGTCTTTGTTGGGTATTCCAGAACACAGAAGGGATACCGGTGTTATGATCCTACTACCAACAGGTACTTTGTTAGTGCGGATGTCACTTTCTTCGAGTCGGTCATGTACTTCTCGCCAGCTGGGGACAGAATGGTATCATCCACCAGCGCTGATGATATTTTGGTTCCACCACCACCTACTTGTCTTTTACCTGACTCATCTCCTGTGTCCATTCCTATGCCAGCACCACCACCGCCACCTCCACCTCCACCACCACCTCCACCTCCATCCGGTCCACGGCGAATCGTTTCACCATTTCCTAACCACTATACGCGTCGGTCAGGTCCTGCTCAGCCGACAGCTCAACCAATCACTAAGCCTCAGGTATGTTCAGATAATGTTACTACTGACGGGTCAGGTTCGGTACATATGCAGGATGACTCCTTACAGGTGGACACAGATGGTGATCTGGATGTTCCGATTGCTATTCGGAAACCGAGACGACAGTGTGCATCCTATCCACTTGCTTCACAGGTTTCCTTTCACCGACTCACAGGTGATTTCCAGCAGTTTGCCACAGCTTTGTCTTCTGTGGACATACCACGGACATACCAGGAAGCCTTGAAGAGTGAATGCTGGAGACGAGCTATGGAAGAAGAAATGGGGGCCCTGCAGTCCCGTGGCACATGGTCTTTGGTCCCTGCACCACCTGATGCATCAGTTGTCAGCTGCAAATGGGTCTTCACAGCCAAATATCATGCGGATGGCACATTGGATAGGTACAAAGCACGCCTGGTTGCCCGAGGATTTACACAGACATATGGCGTTGATTACATGGATACATTCTCTCCAGTTGCGAGACACTCGACTCTCCGTATCCTCCTGTCTGTTGCAGTGGTTCGTGACTGGAGCATTTATCAGCTAGACGTCAAGAATGCCTTTCTGTACGGGGAATTACAGGAGGAAGTCTACATGCAGCAGCCACCCGGGTATACTGCTGAGGGGGAGAAGCATATGGTATGTAGACTTCACAAGGCAATATATGGACTTAAACAGAGTCCACGAGCGTGGTTTCAGAAACTGTCCAACCTAATTGAGCACCAGGGATTTAAGAGGTCCAATGCTGACCATTCGTTATTTGTCCAGAAATCCTCGGCAGGTACGGTTGTCATAATGGTCTATGTGGATGATATTCTTGTTACAGGAGATGATACTCAGGGCATAGCAAAGGCAAAGGCATTCATAGGTCGTCAGTTTGTTACAAAGGATCTTGGAACCCTAAGATATTTTCTGGGGTTGGAATTTGCAAGGAATGCACATGGTCTGGTGATGACACAACGGAAGTACATTACTGACTTCCTGGTTGAGACTGGTATGGATGGGTGCAAACCATCTAGCATCCCCATGGATCCCAGCATGAAGATATATGATGACGATACTGATGAAGTGGATAAGAGGAGATATAGAGAGATGGTGGGAAAACTCCTCTACATCACCATAACTCGCCCAGACATTCAGTTTGCAGTTAGCAGGGTGAGTCAGTTTATGGAGCAGCCAAGACAGGTTCACATGGATGCTATACACATGATACTGAGGTATCTAAAGACTTCTCCAGGTTCAGGGCTGCTATTTAGAAAGGGCACGGACTTATCTGTCTCAGCATGTGCAGATGCAGATTATGCAGGATGTCCTAAGGACCGAAAATCAACCTCAGGGTTTGCAGTATTTGTTGGCGGCTCCTTGGTTTCTTGGAAAAGCAAGAAACAAACTGTTGTGGCCAGGTCCAGTGCTGAATCCGAGTATAGGGCCATGGCTCAAGCTAGTACGGAAATGATGTGGGTTCGCTCAGTACTAGAAGATCTACATGTAGCCGTATCTCTACCCATGAAGCTTCAGTGTGACAATCAGGCAGCGTTGTTCATTGCCAACAATCCAGCCTTCCATGAGAGGACCAAGCATATTGAAGTTGACTGCCATTATACCAGGGACCTAATCCAGAGAGGATTGATATATACGGCCCATGTTAGCTCAGGGGATCAGACTGCCGATGTATTCACCAAGCCATTGCTCAGAGGACCTTTCCAGAGATGTTCATCCAAGCTGAGCATGATCGACATCTATGCTCCACCTTGAGGGGGAGTGTAGAGATAGTTAGTTTCTATCATTATTATATGTTTATGTACCCTGTTTATATTTATCTCTTCTATTTAGACATCCATGTAATTTACCCCTACGGCCTCTCCCTATATAAGAGAGCCTAGGGTTTTCTTATTATCATAACAAAGACTCCTCTTATCCAACACATATCATTGACTCAATGGACTCGCATTAGTTTTCCCATGTCATGTACGAGTACATGGCCTAGTAATCGATGACATAGTAATTGTATTGATGGTCATCAATCCCTATGAATATCCCAAGAAGAGGATAACCAACACTAGATTCGGTATCACGAGGGGAACGACGAGGCTACGAAGTACTAGCTTAAGATCCTCGGGATGATGACGACGGAGTAGGAAAAGATCTATGTGGAGGAGGACCTGGAGGAGGTACGGGCGCGTACTCGGGAAAAAAACCAAAACTGTCACAACCAAAGAAGATGCCCTAGCTCTGCCCGGGTTGGCTACCTTGATAATTCTCACCGTTGTAGTTTTTATATCCTCCATACACACTATAACCATATCTATATGATGGAGGTGTGTATGCCCGAGGAGGTCCAGTAGGAGGAGCATGAAAATATTCAAGGAAGATACCAAATGGTCTCTCATCTTGTGATGATCCATATCCGCCCAATGGACTTGGTGTTCCTCCATGGTATGGGTTGTCAATATCCATGCAGCTCAACGAACCTACAAATGATATCAAATCATCCATGTAGTTGTCTGTAGGACGATGGTCCCGACCTTAAGCATTGTAATCCATAGGTCCCTATATCTGGTCCGGGGATAGTCACTGTAGTTTGACTCAATTAAGCGCAAGAAAAGAGGAGGAATCCTCCGGAAAATCACTCAAATGGACTACTACTATACAGCTTTGTTGCCCGGAATCAGAATAGCATTAGTACCAGAAACAATAGAAGAAAGGAAACGTATTGGGTTAGTACTAGATAGCTGAACACGCGTACACTTCTAGCCTATCGAGGTCCAGTCAAAAGACCCTGGGGCATTTTGCTCTAGTTCCCCGGTTATCCAAGGAAAATAACCAGCCCTCAGGGGTATTAGGACGAGGCTACTATAGACAAGAGAAGAAGAGGGCTACTTCTACTTCTCTATACGCGTCTAGAGCTACTGTGATTTTCTGAGAATTTTTGGAGTTACAGAGAATTAATTATTAATTAAAAGGTCTAGGCAAAATATCACAGAAATAAACCAATTAATTAATTTAAAAATCTACTGATACCACAAAAATATGACAAGTGTCAACAGATAGAGGACAAGTTACACTACAACATGCAATTTTTGAAATTCAAAAATGATGAAATACGACACCTAGGGATGCGTGCAAAGACAGGAGTATAACTGCAATGCAATACAGGAAATAAGAATTACATGAAAATAAACATGCTTACAGGGACTTAAATGCAATTACCTATAATGCTGGGGGGTGGAATGCAATTTCTCCACGGCTACACGTGCTCGTGAAGGCACTTCACAGGGACTTATTTGTAATTTCAGAAAGTTTCAGGGGCCACAGTGCAATTTGCCCAGGGCGCACATGCTCCTCACGTGGGATACCCTAGGCTCAGATGACTTCGGTGGCTCGGGACGAGGCTCGGGTGCCCTGGAGGTTCGGCTGGAGGCTCGGAGTAGCTTCGGGTGGTCCGAGCCTAGAGGTCGGGGAAGAGGCTCAGATCGGGGGGGACGTGACGCGATCACGACCGTGCGATCTTGGTGAAGATCGACGGTCGCTGTTGACTCTGGCTGATGTCGACGTGGATGATCACCAACCATCAGATCTAAGCTGATCCAACGGTGGTTGACGCTCGCTGAAGATGGCGACGTGGCGTGCTTCTGTCCGTGGGATCACTGATCGATCCTACGGTGCCTGGAAATCGAGGAAGGGGGCGACGTGGCTGGCTCGGGACCGTTCGATCAAGATGATCGAACGGTGGCTGTACTTCGTCTTCCACGGTCTTCCGTCACCTGCGGAGGAGTAGGCGGGGCTCCGGCGTAGCTGGCGTTGCTCCGCCCGTCCCTCCCGTCGTCGGTGAAGGTTGATGGCGAGTCAGAGATATCTCGGAAGATGCGCGGCGAAGCGACGAAGCCTCCGGTGAGCTCAGGAGCGGAGGAGGAGCTCGGAGGCACTGTGGCAGTGAAGCTCAATGGGGTCTCCGACGAAGTTCCGACCAATCCAAGGGATGTGTACCTGCAAGGGTTAGAGGTATACCCGAAGCACGTGTGTGTTCGTGGAGGTGTGCTAAACGGAACGAGAGGCCTATGGCGGAATGGGGTGACCGACGAGCGAGCTCCGTCGAGGTGGCGGAGATGGAATCGACTGAAGGTGGAGTGCGGTGTTTGCGGGTATGAAAGGGTGCGCGAGGATCGGAGCTCCGTCGCGGAGCTCGGAGGGATGAGGATGGAGCGAGAAGATGACTGGGGAATGCGAATTAAATTGGAGAAAAATGAAGAAAAATTTAAGAAGAGATCAGAGGAAGATGGAGGAAGTTACCTGGGGATTGGAGCTCAGATTTGAGCTCCAGGTCTTTGCTCAAGGGGTTGGTAGGGTCCCAAGCTCGTGCAGCTTCGCGGAGGGCGGCTGCGACACGGCGGTGGCGCCGTGGATCTCGCCGGAGAAGAAACCCTACTTCGCTCAACGATTCGTCTAATCTCTATCACCAAATGGAAGTTCGGAGCTCGGGGAAGCTCTCTGGAATGGAGGATGGGTTTGACGATGGCTGGAGGTGGAGAATTTATAGGATGAAGAAGGCGGCAGTGCTGGTGAAGAGGCGAGGTTCATGGGTGTCATGGAGCGACTCTAGTGGACGACGTGGTGAGTGGGGTAGCTGGCGAGGATAAGGGGTGAATGGGAATGATCGTGGAGGCGATGATGGTCGGAGAGGGTGGTTGGAGTGCGGCCAAGAATAGGAAGGGGCAACCCCTCCCGCAAGGCGGAGATCGTGGGAGAGAGAGGTGCCAGAGGTAGGAGACGAAGTCTCCACCGTTGGATTTCGTGATCCAACGGCGGAGAAGAAGGCGGAAGGGAGCGGGTAGGATTAGATCTGGGGCGAGGTGATCGGACTTGTGCGATTGCGCCACGTGGCGCGTCGAAGGCGAGGCGCCAGCGGACGGTCAGATCAGAGATTGGCGATCGATCGGTCGGTTGAGATCATTGGGAAGCTAACGGCTCAGATGGGAGGGCTGAGAGCGCGATCGAAGGGCTCAAGATGTGACGTGTGGCGCTCTGTAGGAGAGGCGCGAACGGGCGGTTGAGATGAGGTCAAGGGCTTAGATCGAATGGTTGGAATTAAGGCGCTAGTGGACGGTGCAGATCGAAGGGCTGAAGGCGTGATCTGATCGCGCATAATGCGCCACGTGGCGTGCGGTGGGAGAGGCGCTAATGGATGGCCCAAATCTGAGACGGGATCGGATCAAACGGTGGTGGATAAGGGTGTACGTGGAGCGCTGCTGGACGTTGGATCTAGAGAGAAATCCAACGGCTAGAGGCGCAGGCGGCTTGGGCAAGGGGAGCGGGCCGCGTGGCGCAACCAGAGGGCGCCACGTGGCCAGCTGTGATTGGCTAAAATAAGAAATGAATTTAGGGAGAGAAGGAGGTCGAATTTGGAAAAACTCAAAACATGAAAGTTGTAGATCTTGATGAGATCTACAAGTTTCATGTTGACCAAAGACGGAGATGAGGTCAAATATGATACAAAAATACAAGGATACAAATATACATATATGTAGTATACAAAGAGGCCCAAAAACCCAACTTTTTTCAAACGAGCTCCAAATTGGATGAAATCAGTCTCATTTTAAAGGTCTTTGATTGTGTATTATTCTAAAAGTGAGTAGACCTATTTTGGAGTTGGTATGAGGGATCTATGGGCATTTTATGGTCCAAGGGCTTCAGGGTTTTATTGGTGCTTTTACGAAGGGGATTCCTGGCTTTCTTCCTTATATTATTAACTAAGGTGTACATAGTATAAGGGAGAGCTTATTTTAATAGGTGAATATTTTAAAAGGGATTTTGGTTTCTTATTTAATGTAAAATAGAGTGCTAAAATGCATGTATTATGAATGCATGTATGAATGCTATTTATGCATTATAAAGGGAAATATGCCTCTATTTACTCGGGAACAAGGCTCTATTTTTAACTTTTAGAGTGATGAATCACAGATTCATCAACCCCCTATACTTAAACCTTGCTCGTCCCTGAGCAACTAAATGAAATGCAAGAGTGAAATGATTTTGGGTTCCATACCAAGGTCATGAACAAAAGTTAAAAATGGAGCTTGACTCGACCTTTAGATTAATTGCGTGACGGAACCTTATTTGGACCTGAACTCAAGACCTAACAGACTTCAAGTTCCACAAGTCTTCTATTCAAGACGCCTCAACAGTCAGGTCAGAACAAATCCTCAAACGCAAATTTCTGATGACTATGATTCTTACTTGTACTGTGCAAGTGAAATGCAACTCTTCACATCAGAAATGACTCGGAACCAGCCTCGTCTAACAAGGTAACTCAATAACCCGGTCCAATAACTCTTTCCTCGAGGAGCGGGGTATTCCCTTCTAAGTTCAAGTGCGACCAGCTCAAGAGGAGGGGGTAGAGGAAAGAATGGACGGTAGCCAGTGTAGCTACCTATCCTGGGATGCTTGACTAGTGTAGCCAAGTCATCCAGCTGCATTTCTTTGCTAATATAACAGGTATTTTATTTTCTCTTGGACCTGTCTGATTTTTTTGGAGTTTTTGCATTTTTTTTCAAACTCATACAAGGTGCAGCATGTATATCAGGACTTTTTCCTCTTGAGCCAGTAGACTATCCCTCTTTTGAAGCATTATTGCAACCCACAACGTCCCGTCCTTAGATGTCAACACTACCAGACTAGGTTGAGACGCACTACCCTCCCTAGAGGAGGACGGATGTTTCCACCCGTGTGCTACTCCAAGCTAAAGGATTCTACTTCCTCACCACCCCATCAATGAAGAGCTACGTGCATTGTGCTTGTCCAAGTTAGGTCATTGTCTAAAAGAATCATGCGTGTGCACGAGATATTCTACTTAGACCAATCAAGATGACATGTGAACATAGACCTGCGGACTCAAAGAATTAAGTCACTTGACCTGAAAAATCTTAACTCCAGTTCCTATAAGATTCCTCTGAAATTAGGTGGATTAAGGTCAAATCAAGTCCATCCTCAATATCTACTCATAACTTGGTTCAGAACCCACTAACTTTTCACCTTGCATATGCAAGATATGCAGATGAGATGCAGATGACATGCTATGAATGAAATGCAAGCCTCTTTTTTTTCTTTTCAGATGCAAAGATGATGTGCAAGAGTAAATAAGAAGCCTTATTTTCAACACATTTTTTTCTTTGAAATCACTGGTATACCTCCTATGATACAAGTATTTTATGAGTATTATACAAGTGTATTTTACAAAAAAAATTCTCAACTTTTTACCCCCCCCCCCGTAATTATTGCATAATATGTACAAAAATACGCGAAAGTACGAGCTATGGGTAAAGTATATATGTAATATATACACGTCCCCCTACACTTAGTGTTTGCTATGTCCTCAGAGCACGAAAAGCGACTAAAAGACATAGCTCGGGATAAGCGTAGAGGAGCTAAAATTACAAAAAGTATAGAAGTCGCTCCGCCCCCCCTATACTTAGGCTCTGACAGCCTAAGTGTAGAGGAAGATCAAAAATTGGGGCGGAGGAGGGCAAGAGGGGAAATGGATGAATATATACAAGGTGGGCATCGGTCCCCCCTATACTTAAGCTCTGGTCAGCCTAAGTATAGGACGGAGGTGAGTATGAGGACCAATGTGATCTGGAGAATGTACAGTGGACCAACTCAGGTGACTCATCCCCCCTATACTTAGAATCTGGTCATCCTAAGTATAGTTCAAAATAGTGATTCGATGAGGTGGGGATGGGTTACTAGAGTCGCGTGGGAGAAAGGATAGGATGTACAAGAACGACGATATATACAGGTGGGTCAGTCTGAATCTTTCGAAATGCTGCGGATGGCTGAAACTCACTGTTGCAAGGTCTCCTGCGTGGCTCGAGGTGTATCTGCTGAATCTGTCTCGCGCATAAACACAATCTCCTCAACCTGGACTAACTGCTCATTGGATTCGACGAAGTGTTTCAACAGTTGTCCATTCACAAGGGATGTCGGTGCGTCATCTGCGAGATCTGAGATCTCGACACATCCGCTATCATGCACCACTCGGACAATGAATGGGTCACGTCCATTTGGATTTCAACTTACCTTGGAAGGTCTTCAGCCTTGCATTAAACAACCATACCTTCTGTCCAGGAACAAAGGTCTTTCGTCTGATATATCTATCATGCCAACGCTTCACCTTATCCTTGTACACCAAACTGTTGTCATATGCACGGAATCTGACTTCCACAAGCTCATTCAGATCCATCTCTCTCTGCTTCTGCCTAAGGTGTGTGTTCCAGTTGACCTTCTTAATTGCACATTCTGATTTATGCACTAGTTCTGCAGGCAAATGGCACGGCTTTCCGAATACCATTCGGAAAGGGGAGGTTCCTAACGGTGTCTTGTAAGTTGTCCTATACGCCCATAGGACCTGATCCAAGATCTGAGACCAGTCCTTCCTGTCTGGGCGGACAAGCTTTTGCAATATGGTCTTTACCTCCCGATTCGACACCTCAGCCATACCATTAGTCTGTGGGTGGTAAGGGCTAGCGACATGGTGTTCGATGCCGAAATCCTTCAGGAGTTTCTTCACCTCCCGGTTCACAAAGTGGCTACCCCCATCTGATATCATCATTTTGGGAATCCCGAACCTAGAGATGATATGATCTCTGAAGAATTTACAGACGGTTCTGCTGTCTGCGGCTCGGGTTGGGATAGCCTCCACCCACATGGATATATAGTCTACCGCGAGAAGGATGTATTCAAACCCGTGACTAACAGGGAATGGGCCCATGAAATCGATGCCCCAGACGTCAAAGACGTCACAAATGATGACAGGCTGCATTGGCATCTCATCCTTGGGACCAATGGTTCCTCCCATTCTCTGACATACTGGGCACGACTTCGCAAAGGTGATGGCATCGCGAAACAGAGTCGGCCAGTAAAAACCACACTGAAGTACCTTCCATGCGGTCCTCTTCCCGGAGTGGTGTCCTCCTGCCTCCAAGCTGTGGCATAAAGAAAGGACACTCTGGTATTCCTCCTGAGGAATACACCGTCTCCAGACACAATCCGATCCTTCGAAGAAAAGGATCGGATCCTCCCAATGGTAGTGTCTAGCGTCCGACTTCAGTCGGTCAATTTGGTTCTTGGGCAAATCTTCGGGAACTTTCTTGGAGACAAGATAATTCATGATATTGGTGTACCATGGGAGTGAGTCGACAAACAAAAATCGACCCGTCAGGGAAGGAGTCTCGAATTGGTGAATACTCGGAAGTATTAAGATCTTCGAGACGAGAGAGATGATCGGCTACTACGTTCTTCTTTCCAGGTTTATCACGGATGTCCAAATCAAACTCCTGGATAAGCAAAATTCACCGAAGAAGACGGGCCTTCGCGTCCTTCTTCTCCATCAAATATCGTAGAGCCGTGTGGTCAGTGAATACGATTACCATGGATCCAATTAAATGAGATCTGAACTTGTCCAAGGCAAACACTACTGCAAGCATTTCCTTTTCCGTAACTGTATAGTTACGCTGAGCGGGGTCAAGCATTTTGCTTGAGTAGTGAATTGCGAACGGGATCCCATCTCTTCTTTGTCCTAACACAGCCCCAACAGCATGGTCTGAGGCATCCGTCATGATCTCAAAAGGTAGAGATCAATCTGGGGCTTGTAGGATGGGTGCGTCCATGATCATTCCTTGTAATAACTTAAAGGCCTCAAGACATTTGTGATCAACAATAAACTCCATGTCTTTGCCTAAAAGCTCAGTTTGCGGTCGGGCAATGTTAGAAAAATCCTTAATGAATCTCCGATAAAATCCGACATGCCCGAGGAATGACCGCAACTGCTTGACGTTGGTTGGTGGCTGGAGTCGCCTGATCACATCCACCTTGGCAGGGTCAACCTCCATTCCTCTCTTGGAGATGACATGCCCCAACACTATGCCCTCCGTCACCATGAAGTGACTTTTCTCCCGGGAGAGCACCAGATTAACCTCACAACATCTTTTGAGGACTCGGTCCAGATTCCTAAGACAGGAATCGAAGGAATCACCGTGGACCGAGAAGTCATCCATGAAGACTTCCAGGAATTCGCCGACCATTTCGGCGAATACAGCAATCATGTACCTTTGGAAAGTACCTGGAGCATTTCATAACACAAAGGGCATGCACCTGGAAGCATAGGTACCAAAGGGGCATGTGAATGTGGTCTTTTCCTGCTCCTCCGGAGCTATGGCTACTTGGTTGTAACCCGAGAACCCATCTAAGAAGCAGAAGAACTCTTTCCCCGCCAGTCTCTCCAAGATCTGATCAATGAACGGCAGAGGAAATGATCCTTCTTCGTCGCAGCATTCAGACGTCTGTAATCCACACAAACGCGCCACGACGTGGGAACTCGCGTCACGATCTCCTCCCCGTCCTCATTGGTGGTCGTCTGAATTCCCGACTTCTTCGGGACTACATGTATCGGGGCCACCCACTTAGAGTCGGAGATTGGGTAAATAAAACCCGCGTTGTACCATTTCTCTATCTCCTTCTTCACGACCTCTCGTAAATTTGGATTCAACCGACGTTGGAATTCACGAGAGGGTTTGGCTTCCTTCTCCAAGTAGATATGGTGCGAACAGAGAGCGGGATTTATCCCCATGGAGATCGGAAATGCTCCAGCCTATCGCCTTGCGGTTTTTCTCCAGGATCTCTAGCAAACGAGACTCCTGCTCCCCGGTCAATCGCGAACTGATGATGACCGGATATTTCTTGGCCTGACCCGCAAGGAAGACGTATTTTAATGTTGAGGGTAAAGGTTTGAGCTCAGGGATAATGTAATCGTCTAAGAAGTCTGGCTCAATCGAATCTGGCTGAGTGTTGGAAGTGGCTGGATCTTCCACTATAATAGCTGCCACCAAATTATTTGGCTCTGAAGTCGGATCGTCAAAGGTCTCCAAGAAATCGGCGAAAGCCACGTCCGACTCTTCACCCTCATCTTCTGATTGTCCTAAAGAGGGAAGGACTGACAAGCCCAGCTGGGCTTCTAAGTCATCGAAGATGTAGAGGGATGCAGGTTCCGAGCTGTACTTGTCTCTGAGGACCTCGCAAATTGACTCATGCACTGGATCATCTCCTGAAGGGAGGGACTCATCGATGCTGGCTGGGTTCTGTCTCCATGGCCCAACTGTGTCTACATGGTCGCAGTCTGCTTCGGACGAAAAGTACTCGGTGCTGGATTCGGAATCCGATCTCTGCCATCTGGTCTGCTTCATCTCAAGTTCCTCATCTCTGCCTGGAGTTTGGAACTGGATCTTCCCGATCTTGTAATCAAACAAGGCCCCTGTTGTCCTGAGGAAGGGCCTACCTCAGATGATCTGGGAATCTCTCCAATTACGAGGGGTTTCCATATCTAGGATAGTGAAGTCCACCATGTATTCTTGCCCCTCGACTTTGATCACAACATTCCTCAATTCTCCTTGGGACCTCTTGGTTGATTTATCAGCGAACTGCAGGAGGGCTCTAGATTTCCTAAGAGGTCCGAGATTAAGCCGCTCATAGAGGGTTGTAGGTATTAGGTTAATTGAGGAACCATTGTCCAGGAGAGTGCATGCAAACGCGATGTCATCAACATGACTCACTACATAGTGTGCATCCATGTCTCTTCGTTTCCTTGGAAACGAGTTCTTTATTGCACAAGTCGTGGCTACTAATAGAACGTGTTTCTCAACACGGATTTTGATCTTCCTACTAACCCTAGTAGGTGTGCATCTCACCTTAAGGTATTTCTGAAATGCAGGAGTCATTTCCACGTACTTGTCAAAGGGGATTGTGACCTTGATATATTTGTTGCAGAATTCAGCCATCTCAGGGTCCTTTTTTTGGATTTTTTGATTTTCTTCTTTCCACCCGTAAGAGCTCGGGGGAAAGGGATTATTGACTCTAACTCATGTTATGAAACTGAAATCTTTTCATTGAAAGCTGGAACTGAGTTATGTACACGACTCGGACTCTGAAACAGACTCGGACTCTGACTCGGACTAAAAGAAACATGCTGGGGCGAAACCGGTGATGCGTCTTTCGCTTCTTCTGGACGGTCCTCCTCAGATGGAGGTGCGGGCTCTTCATTAATTTCGCAGGACTCACTAATGATGCGGGAATGCTGCTTCAAGGACTCAGATGTCCTCTTCTTCTGCCGGTGGTGGTGGTGGTGGTGGTGCTCCTCTTCCTCCAAGTTCTCCTCAGGTAGAGACTCGGAGGTTCCTTCCTTCTGTGCCCGTGCCCGATCAGGTATGGTCACGGTCCTTCCGCTCCTGAGGGACATATGATTTACATTATCGTACGAAAGGATCTCATGTTCAGATAAATAATTATCTGAATAATATACCTAATCACGAGGTTGGTTCTGGCCATGGAGTATGCTGTTCGGGTTGGCCTGAACCTGTGCGAGAATCGGGGTCTTTGGCGCTATCTGTTGGTCCTGGGTACGAGAGACACGATTGATATCGGTTCTCATATCCAGATAATCGTTCTGCATCTGTTGGACCCTATCAGACAGGGTCTGGATTGTCAAAGTGAGGGTCTCCAATTCAGTGGGCTGGGCTGGTTGATGTGCAGACGAGGTTCTGTATTGGCCCTGCTGGCCATGCCGATATTGCTGATGCTGGTGAGACGGCGCTGGTCCCTGCTGATATGTGTGTTGCTGCTGCTGGTACTGCTGAGGCTGGTACCCTTGTTCTGGCCTGGACTGAAAGCGCGGTGCGGGGACAGACCTGGTTTCTTGGTAGGCTGGGGATGGGCGGTGAGGCTGACCCTTCCCCATTTCTGCCTGTCTGACAATCGGGTCACGGCTATACCAAAGCCCATTGACCTCGTACACCTGCGGAGGCTCCTCGTATCCGATCTCCACTTGTGGGGGTGCATGCTGGTCCTGTTGGGTGTAAGTCTGATCCCAACCACTCTGAGGCCCCGATGCCTATTCCTGTACAAGATGGACTCGATGTACAGGTACAAGTGGTGCAGAAGGGACAGGTAGCTTTATCTTAGCTACCTTCTCAGAAAGTTCCTCCACTTGCTTCTTTAGACGTGAAAGAGACTCAAGGTCCGCGACCCTCTTGTGGATCTGCTCGACCATGGTTAGCTTGTCGGCAATCATCCTCATGCTGGGGATGAGGTCCTCGGTCAGATCCGCTACAGTCCGTCGGCTTGTCTCGTTGGATAAGATTGACGGAAACAACTGATAGGCTTTCATGGCCTGCGACCTGCCGGTTTCCACCATCTGCTCCAGGATCTTCCATACAGCATTCTCATTTTTGTTCAGATAGCTTCCTCCACAGGTGGCACTTACTAGCCCCTGCATCTCCGGGGTTAGACCACAGAACAAGGGCTGCACTAAGATCGCCTTAGAAATGTCGTGGCAGGGGCATTTCTGTACCAAGTCATTGAACATATCCCAGGCATCATGGAAAGGTTCACTGGGTCCTTGGGAGAAGCTAGCGATCTTCGTTCTCATTTGGTTAGTTCTATTGAGGGGATAGAACTTTTTCAGAAAGAGTACCTTGAACTGCATCCAGGTAGTACATATCACCCCTAGGTTCTTCAGCCAATGTGTTGTATCTCCTAAAGCAAATGGGGTGGCCTTCAATCTAATGTAATCTTGGCCAACATTGGGATGGCTAAGATTGTTGCAAACCAGCTCGAAGTCTCGAAGGAAAGTGTACGGTTTTTCGTTGATATTTCCATTGAACTTCGGAAGCAGGCTAAGGAAGTGGGGCTTCAACTCAAATGCTTCGGCGGGAACCGCTGGTGCCAACCAATTCTGTATCTCGTTCTCCGCTGGGTTGTAGGCCCGACCATTGGTCGGTCGATACCTCCAGCTACAATGATTTATCCCATCCTAACTGTGAGATCTGCATTTCTCTGTTCGGCGTCACCAAGGCGATTAAGAATCTGTTGTAGTTGCTCCTCATCTGGGGGTGGCTACTTAGGCGGCATCTTGTTCTCTATTCCTGGGTGTGAAATAAGGTCGGTGTTAGAGAACAAATCAAGGAAGGGATTACCGAGGCGATGGTCTTCCTCGGTAAGCTCGAAGGAGAGGAAAGGGTTGGTTTGAAAGTAACCACCCTGGGTGTGAGGGATCCAGAACTAAAGAGGGTCATGAGTCCTGCGTGGTCCAAGGTGCGCTTGGACCTGTGAAGATGATTTTCGTGGGGAGCTCAGAGAAAGATTGCAAATAATGTGTCGATATCCCCCCAGTCATTCATCTTGAAGTGGCGAGAAGAAGTGGGAGATTTAAGTGAAGATAGGATTTGACTCCTACCTGAAGCAAACAATTCAATCCAAGACCCTGGGTTCACACTCAACACAGTGAAGGACTCGAAACCGAGTCCAATTTATCTTGTAAATTTTAAGTGTGATTTTTCAAGCAAGATAGCAAGGATTACGCTGCCTATAGGGAACTCGGCTCAGAGCCGGATGCGTCTTCCCTGTTTAACCTGTCGCCTAAGATACCGTCAATCCTCCCTTTCTTCGCTCCTATCCGGAGTTGGGGACTCAAAGACGTGCCCCTATCTATCTACAAGCAGGCGGAGGCTGACAAAGCTAGGCCTTATCGCAAAGTACCGTTGGTTCGCCCCTATCTACCCGCGAACAGGCGGAGGCTACTTGGTACTGGTCAATGAGCTAAAAGTATCCAACTCGTGATATTTGCTAGGATCAGTTGACCCGTGATATGTAAGGTGGGGACTTGGGCTCTGCCTTAAGGTGTTCATACATACTCAAGTACCCTCACTCAGCCTGAAAACAAGGTCGAGGATTAGTCTCCCGCAAACAGTTTTTCAATTTTATCGATTTTTTTTGGGTCAATACTGTTAGCAATCCTGATTTTAAGTTAAGTTCTCACTTGTTAGTCCAACCACACAGCACGCCTAATGTCCAGTCTCAATTTCCGTTTAATTTATGTTTGAAAAACAGAGGGGGAAATCGAGAAAAGCCGATGCACGAAAAACGATAATGCGTATGCTGAGTTGAGAAGACTTACAGTGATCCCTTCGCTTTTATGCAGGATGCAAGACAGTATTGAAATTTTACACTATATGCAAATGCAGACAACAAAATCCACTCGTAGACAGGCAGTTCTATTAGCGAGTGAATAACAGGTTGATTTGACTAGATCTGCGGTCTAGGTGCGTCTTTTAAGTGGTTGTATGGTCCTAAAAATTACGAGCACAAGCAATTCCTAAAGTGGCTCGAGGAGCCGCTAGTGCAAGCCTAAGTTAGAATTCAAACCACACAGCACACGGGGACACAGTTCCACTATTTCTACATACGCGAGATCCCAAAAGGGAACCGCTGGAAATGATGCCAAAAAAATATGGAAATAAATAAAAGAACAAGTTCTCTCAAATCTCTCAAACAAATTAAGATGCAGGTTCCTCGAAGCGTCTTCGACTCTGGCGTCCCTCGCACAAAAACAAGTTGAGGTCAGATAGAGAACGACACAAAAATGCAACAATTTAAAAGACAGAGAAATATTCACAAGAAAACCGGGGGTCAGACTACCCGGGGATAGAAAATCAAACAATCAGAGTTTCACTGCAAATTAACCTAAGCCGTACCTCCCCGACAACGGCGTCATTTGATAACCACAGATGACCTACCCTTGTTAATGTTGTCTGATTGACTAGTGCGTTGCAGTCGGATAGATTCGCGTCGATCAAAAAAAATAACCGCACGAATCGAATAAATCGTCGAATGAAATTAAGTGCGGTTTTATGTTTATTTAGCTCGGGCAAGCCCCAAGGTCGACTCAAGGAGGCAAAGGAACAACTTGGGATCAAGTTAGAGGGATTAGATTACGTTTTTCCGAGTGGGATTTTTTTTGTAATTTTTTTATGCGATAAAAAATGCCCAATGCAATATATGAATGAACTAGGTTATTAAGAAAATTAACAACTTAGCCAAATTTAATTTTAGTGTGAAATTAATTCAAATCGACCAAGTTATAATTTTTCTGTAAACCTAATCCAATGATGAATGCAAAATGTATTTTTTTTGGAATATTTGTATTTAAAATGCACAAATGAAAAATGCAAACTTTTTTGGGGTTTGTATGCAATTTTTCGTGCAAAATATATGCAAAAATTATGAAAAATTTACTAAATATCAAATATGATGAAAATGAAGCTACAATGATTTTTTTAGAATTTTCTGACACTTTTTGATTTTTTTATGAATATTTTACTGAAAACAGAGCAACTGTGAATATTTAATTTCTAATAAATCCACAAAGTTAAGTTATCCAGAGATTGATTTATCTCAAATAGATATTTCAATAAGGAATACAGGAGACTTGAAATTTTTCAAAAATGTTATTCGTGGAATAAAATAAAAATCAATTACCGAAATAACTCAAGAATTTATTTTATGCAAACGACAACTCCGAATTGGACGGAATTTGAACAGTAATTAAAGAGCACTTAAAGGCATCATTCATAATTTTTTCACAATTTTCGGAGCAATATATGACTATATGCGAATTTCAAAGCTTAAATGGGCAAAATATCTTTAAATTTCAATCTCTGAATTTTAATAAATTGTCAAGTACTCACAAAAATATAAATAAATAGCCACAGGATAAAGAATTAGTTTCCCATCAACATGATATTTTTCTGATAAAAAATAATGTAAGATAGCTGTCCAAATCAACGCTCAAAGTCAAGGGTATCTTTGCAAAACCAAAATTAAAAAAAACTTAACAGAACTAGCACAGGGACACAACTGCAATTAAGAAAACTTAAAATAACAAAATTGCAAATTTCACAAATATAAAAATAAATGAAAGGGACCTTCTCTTTTCCTCCCCAGCAAGCTAGGGCTTCACGAAGTGGACGTGGGCGGTGGGCCAAGGTGAGGACGGCCGCCGCGGGCAGCGTGCGATGGAGCGGGGGCGGCCGGCGGGTGTTGGAGGTCGGCGTGAGGCGCGGAGGAGGCCTGCGCCGCGCGGAGGGGACACGTGGCAGAGGGCGGCGCGCGCAGCCGCTGAAGGGGCGGCGGGCCTTGCGAGCAGCGCAAGCGGCGGAGTTCGCGCGTGTGGCGGGCGAAGTCGACGCGCGGGCGGCGCGGGGTGGGCACCGCGCGATCGACGGCGGCGACGCGAGGGGCGGGTCGGCGCGGATGTCGAGGGGGGGCGGCGACGTCGCTCCTGTAGCTGATCTCCGACGGGGGCGGGGTGGTGTGTTGTGTGCAGCGGTGCGGCGACGCACCGCCGTCGGGGGGCGGTTGCGCGGCCGCACTGGTGGTCGGAGCCACGTGCGAGGCACGCGGCTGGGCTGTGGCGGATGGAGGCGCGCCGCCGGTGGAGATGGGAGATGGAGGACCGTGCAGCTGGACGGCGCACCGGTGGTCGGCGACGGGCTGGAAGCCGCAAGGAGGTGGCCGTCTGGAGAGGGGGAACGACGTCACAGGCCGCGGTGGTCGGCCTGGAGGTGGTGACCGGCTGAGGCTCCTGTTTATTTTTTTTGTTTTTTTTTTCTTTTGCAAATTTTTTTTGTATTTATATTTTTTTAACAGGAATGAAATGTGAAGTAAATAGGTGGAATGTGATGGTGGTGATTGTGATGTTGGATGATGTGTGGTTTTTTTATGTTAACTAAAAAATAAAATGCAATGGATGAGTGGTGGTTGTGTTTGATTTTTGTGATGGATGAAATGAAATGAAGATGATGATGTGGTTTTTTTATGATGAATAAGATAAACAAATAGTGTTAGATAAAAGAAAATAAATAGATGAGATAGAAGATACTTACCTGTGATTCGTCGAAAGTGAAACCGCGATGTGCGGCTTCCGTCGTGGCCACGATCCGGTTCGACGAAAAATCGAAGAAGCTTTGCGATCTTGATGGGAAGTTCGCTACGCGGAAAAAACCGTGGAACTCGCCTGCAGGTTGTCGTCGCTCAACGTCTAAGGGGGAGCTGTCACCTCACGGATTAAACGGGGCTCAAACCTCTCTCACTTGTAGAATGGCGGATGGGTATGACGATGGCTGGAGGTGGAGAATTTATAGGATGGAGAAGGCGGCAGTGCTGGTGAAGAGGCGAGGTTCATGGGTGTCATGGAGCGACTCTAGTGGACGAAGTGAGCGGCGGCAAACCTCACTGCCCACGGAGACGCAGAGATTGAAAGACCCCTTCCAGAAGCCTGATGAACCTGTGGCTGCCTTCCGCCCCGGCTGTCAATAACCCCTTCTTCACCTAGGTTGGAATAAGGAAAGCTTGAGAATACTTATAAGATGATGGACTTGGCGACTCATTCCCTACAGATTACCAATTCTCCCCCATAGGGGATCTTGATGCCTGCTCACTACTTTGATACTCTGAATGAGGATTCACACAAATCCGAGAATTCCCAACAAGCTTCGCGTACTTCTTCTTGTCTACCTCCTCGGTGTCATCATCATACAGCCTCATGCTAGGGTCCATGGGAGTAGGGGCAGGCATGTATTCTTCCATGCCTATCTCAGAGCGAAGATATGTAACAGTGGAGTATATGCAACCACATCCAGTGTTTAGTCTCACATCTACCAATGGTAGGACATGGAGGATCTGTGGAGGCTGTATAAGAAGCCCCAGACATCATGTATCAAATGAGAAAGTAAAAGTAACACATCAGCCCTTTGAGGTGTTCTCTCGTGGTTTTATCTCGTTCCTTAGGGAGTAGGATTCCACATAAAATTTCGATGTTCTTCAAATTTTACTTCTATTTCTATGATAATAGCTTCTACATTTGTTGTTTCTAACATGGTATCAGAGCGAGTCTGATTCTCGAGGGTTTTTTCTCCGAGATTCAATTTTTGGCGTTTTGTTCTTAAAGGTTATATTTATATCGGAGATTTGTTCATCTGTTGGAGAAAATTCTAGGGTTTTGTAAACCTTATTTTCAAGTCGGCGTTCGCAGGCCCTCTTCTTCTAGGGTTCCAGCTCCAAACAACTCCTCCATCGGTGCCATCTTCTGGCGCGCTCTCTACAGCCTCCAGGACGGTAGAGATGGTTGTGACTCCACATTTCTCTAAGCTCTATCTCGATCCAATGACTACTTCCCAAGCGGCACGGGAGACCTTCTATGCAATCCCAGCGATGGTACCTTG
Source organism: Ottelia alismoides (assembly GCA_037367405.1). NCBI lineage: Eukaryota > Viridiplantae > Streptophyta > Magnoliopsida > Alismatales > Hydrocharitaceae > Ottelia > Ottelia alismoides. Next base: position 703,636 of record JAZKJV010005208.1, on the reverse strand, counting down.
GATATCCAGATCTCAGGAGCAGCAGTCATCCTGACGGTGGTACCTGCAGAAGTGAAAAAAAGAGGGCAACGAGGGGCCCTGACTCCTTCGTCGCTCCAAGCGGAGCCCTTTCTCCATGCAGCGCCGCCCATCTCCAGCAGCACGTCGCTCCTTCGCTGCTCCAGATGGAGCCCTCCCCTCCAGTAGACGAAGCTCGAAGACGATGTCATTACTCCAGTCCCCTTCAGCTCCTTCCTCACGATTCTCGACTCCTAGTCGCAATTCCAGTCCCCCTTCCCAGTCGACGACGATGCCGCTCCAACCATAAAGAAGCGGTAGCACATAATCCACAACTCTAATCCGAGCCTCTCCAATGCTAAGCGGCGGTGGCGATGCTGCTCCTCCCCTCCAAGTCGTAGCGCTGCACCGCTCCATCTCTTTTGAGCGGAGGCACCCTTTACAGCAGGGGCCCACATCGAGTGGCAGCATTCTTTCAGGAAAAGGTTCCAAAGTGGAAAACCTAAATAAAGTCCCACGTGGGTTGCTGATGTAAGGGCCCAAGTGGGTCAAAAGAAAAAAAAAGAAAAAAAGAAAAAAAGGAAAAAGGAAGACAAAAAGAAGTTCCAGATTTAGCCCAACAATGAGTTGCTACATATTTTGGACCCAAAGTTGGGATGCGAGTCTTTAAAAAAAGGGGGAGAGAGGCAGAGAAAAAAAAGGGATTGGCCTCATTTGCAAAAAAAAATTGAAAAAATGTGCATGCAAAAGAAAAGGTGTACGCAAGGAAAAGAATGGGAAGAAAGCCGTAAAAAATGCATCTGCTCAAAAAATGATGAATTAAAAAATGTATGAGAAGAAAAGCAAAAAAAATTGAGACGAGTGTCAAAAAAAGGGAAATAACCGATAAAAAAATTAAGAATATTCTGTTTCTCCCCATCTTCATTTGTCTTCGACTCTTCGTCCAACATGATCGACGTCATTGTCTTTCGACAAGTATGGGGGAAAGGGGGAGTATTGTGTAGAGTTACAGGTCTTTTTCAAATTCAGATTCTCCATACTAGATTTTTCAGACTCTATAATTCAATTTCAAACTCTGCAAATTGGTTCAAAGTCCAAGATTGAGGCACTTATATTTGAGTGACCCAATTTCTTTGAGTTCTCCAGAGAAACTCCTTTTCAGATGCACATATGTGCGATCATTATTTGTGTCATCTCCATCTTTGTTTGGTGGTCGCAGAGTTTTCATATGATCCATAGGGACTTCGGAGTAGAGATCCCATTTCCTATGCCATGTGCGCTAGGGTTACTATGTAGTTTTATAGGGACTCTAAAGTAGAGATGCCACTGTTTGCATTGTTTGAGCTAGTATGGGAGAGACCCAGTTCTCCGACGAGAAGACTTTTCAAACTTCATTCTCAAGCGATCGTGGACTCCGACCAGGCTGTCTCCACAACTTTTTCAGTTCAGTCCTTTAGGGATGGAGCAGTTGTCCACATGATTGTGGTGGGCCAGAGTCCTCCAATGAGGAGACTCATTTTCAGTTGCAGTGACTCTGACAGGCGCAGTACAGAGCACTTGCTCTCCGAGGAGGAGATTCAGTTCGACTCACACTCCATCATGTTTGTTCCTCCGCACCTGCATGGCATGAGAAGCAACGTCCTCAACAGCAACCAACGGTTATGTTTGCGTTAAGTTGATATTATTTGTATTGTTATGTATTGTGAGTTTAAGTAACTTTTGCTTGTCCAAGATGAGGATTGCATGCTCCAACTTGAAGGGGGTGTTAGAGTATATGCATCTATATGGTCGATGGGTATCCATTTATCACATCGAGTGTTAGTCCCACATCTACCAGTGGTGGGACTTGGAGGGTCTGTGGAGGTCATATAAGAAGCCTCAAATCTCTCGTATCAGATGAGAAAGTGCAATGAGCATATTAGCCCTATGAGGCGTTCTCCCGTGGTTTCAACCCGTTCCTTAGGAAGTAGGGTTCCACATAAAATCATGGTGTTTTTCAATGTTTATTTATATTTCGCTGATATTAGCTTCCACGTTCGTAGTTTCCAACAGTATCGTACTTCCTCAAGGTCATCACAAGACCTCCTTGGTTCCTAGAAAACTCTAGTCCAAGGAAGTAACGTAAGCTGCGAAAGTCCTTGGTTACAAACTATTGACCTAATCCTTAGCAGCCAGGATCCCATGCTCATCATCCCATGTAATAATGATTACCATCAATATAAACAAGTATGACAAGTATACCTCTATAAGACCTTTGAACAAACAGTGAATGATCTGCAGTCGATTTCACGAACTCATGTTGCTCTATCAAATCTGAGACTTTTGAAACCATACTCTTGAACTCTACTTAAGGTCGTAGATCGCCTTCTGAAGTCAGTGAACCCTTTAACACTCTCCTTAGCAGCAAACCCAAGTAGTTGGTACATGTATACCTCCTCCTTCAGATCACTATAAAGAAATGTATTCTTCACATCAAGTTGATATAGGGGAGAGTCTCGTGTCACTGACTCACTGCAACAGAAAGAAGGATCCATTGTGTAGAATGTCGAGCTACTGGAGAAAGTATTTTGAAAATCCGCTCCATATGTTTGGGTGAATCCACGAGCCACGAGTCTTACCTTGTAGCGATCCACGCTGCCATCTGCTCGACATTTCACCATAAACAACTACTTGCATCCTACAACATATGCTCTTGTAGGAGTTGTAACAATGCTCCATGTGCCATGTGATTGTAATGTGATCATCTCCTCCACGGCAAAACGCCATTGACTGTCTTGTACCACCTCCTGATATGCATGTGGCATCTCTACAGCTGATAGTCCCACGACAAATCTCATGAAGTCATTTGAGAGTCGGTCCAAGAAAACATGGGTTGCAAGAGGATATATAGCACAAATACGTCTCAGCTTCCGCAGAGCAATAGGCACATTCATATCACTTGCCTCAACCTGTAAACTACCCTCTTGAGACGGTACATGCTCATCATGTAAAGAACATTTTCGTATAGACAATCACTAGTGCCATCAATAAAAACAATGTGCTCATCACATATATGTGATGTGTTGAATGATGAGGAAGGCGTATGAGCAGGGAGAGTTGTGTGACGCCTGCGAGCATAGAAATGTGATAACATTGGGCAAATGTGATGAACCGTTAAATGGCTAGTTTAATTCGGTCGCCTTGTAATACAGTCACTCAATGATCTATCATAATCGAGTCGGATATCTGTGCGAGGAGGGCTTTATTAAAATATTTAAAATGGATTAAGTTCAGAGTCGAACTCAGGGACACGAGCTCTCGATGGGACAATTAGAAATCAAGAACGTACAAGCGTAATATCAAAGAAATATAATAAACGTGAAGAACACCGAGATTTTACGTGGGACCCTACTCCTTGAGGAGTGGAATGAAACCATGGGAGAACGCTTCAAAGGGCTTGTGTTTTTCATTCACTTTTCTCATCTGATACAATGGGTGTAGGACTTCTTATATAGCCCACACTGACTCTCCAAGCCCCACAAATAACTAATGTGGGATTGAACCAATGGATGTGGTAATTGGAACTTAGAGGGATCCAATTACCCATAACTAGAATGATGCATACTCCAACATTCCCCCTCACGCTGGAACATCCAATGCTCAGCTTGGAGATATAGAAAGAAATCTCAAACTCACAATACAAGGCACTACAGATAATATCAACTCAACGCATACTCAAGTTTTAGTTGATGTCGAGGACGTTGCTTCTCATGTCGTGCTGATGAGGAGAAAATGAAGGGTTAGAGTGGACTGAACTGGGTCTCATCGTCGGAGAGCTTGTGCTCTGTACTGTACCTATCAGAGTCACTCAAATTGGAATGGGTCTCCACCTGGAGAACTCTAGCTCGCAACTGCTCCAACTCTCTGAAGTGCCAAACTGGAAAAAGACGTGGAAACATCCTCACCGGAGTTCACGGTCGCTGAAGAATGGAGTCTGAAAGTATCCTCGTCGGAGAACTGAGTCTCTCCTATATTGGCTCAGAAAATTGGATCTTTACTCTATAGTCCCTATGAAACCACATGAAAATCCTATCCCACAATGGCTTAAAGAATGGGATCTCTACTCTAGAGTCTTTATGGATCATATGAAAACTCTGAGTCCAAATTAAAGATGTGGACCATACAAACAATGATCGCACACATGTACGCCTTGGACTGGAGACTCTGAACCAATTCGTAGAGTCTGAATCCGACAATCTGTAGAGTCTAACTCTGACAATCTATAATATGAAATTGGACCTAGAATCTAGAGAATCTAACTTGTAGAACTCTACACAAACTCCCCCTTTTTCCTATACTGATCGGAAAATGACATCGACCAAGTTGAGAGAATACATGAAGATGGAAAGAAAGAATATCAAAAGAAATTTATTTTACAACTATTACTTTTTTTAGCCGTTTCCTATTTTTTTCAAAGTATTTTCATGTACGGTTTTTCTCTGTTTTTTGTACGCACCATTTTCGAAAATAAAACAAAATAATCTCCTCCCTTTTCTAAGTTGTTCAGTTTTTTTCGATTTTCATATCTCTCTTTTTTTATATGGCCCACTTGGGCTCAAACATACAACTCTTCTCTCTGTCTCTTTTATTAAAGAGCTCAGAAAAATTCCTAAGAGACATAGTTGGAAAACAATATTCTCCAACTAAGACGAAAATTTTTTTTCTTCGAATAGTATACGCATATCGCATTTATTCTATGCGCTATAGTAAGACGCATTTATTCTATGTGCTTTAGGTTAGCGCAGACTTTCTGTGCGCCTTCTACCTATAGCGCAGGGAATAGCTGCGTTATAGTCTGCTACTCGGCCAAAAAAAATAAAGTGAAGCAGAAGCTTGGACAGAACAGAACCACAACATTGAGAATTGTATTCACTATACTTCTTCATGCATAAGATATGTACAAAATTTGAAGATTGTTTGAATAGACGCCCATAAATAGTCTTCATTGCATCCGAAATGAGTACATGAGGGGTACAATACAAAAAAAGTAAGACTACATTGTCAAATTTTGTTTACATTACATATTTATCACTTACTCCACCTTTGGTATGTAGTCCTTCCAAATCTGAGATCAATCCCTTACAGCTGAGAACTTCCAATGCCTTCTTCCTCTTCGAAGGTGGGCGCAGGTGGCGGTGTCAATGCAGCATACGCATGTTGAGCTTCTTCACCTCTAATGTTCCTTGCAGGAGCTTGTGGAGTTGACATCTCGCCGGTTCGAGGTTCAACAGTCGGTGTGACAAACTGTGTCTCTAAAACAAAGTCAGGAACGTCATCCATATCCTGGTGTCCCTCCTCCAAGTTGACGCCATGTGCAAAATCTTGTTGTTGTTGTTGTGCCCTAGCCCGACCTCGTCCATGACCATGTTGTTGTGCCCTAGCCTGACCTCTTCCTCTTCTACGTCCTATTCCTCTATCTTGGATGTCCTCCTGCTGCGTGTACTCCTCGTTCAAGATCATAGCATCTACAAATTGAGTTGCTAACAAGGCCTTAAAAGTCGGATTTCGGTTTCGTTTCGTTAAGTGACCGAAACGAAATTTCGACCGAATTTCGGTCATTTCGATTGTTTTTTGAACTAACCCCCCCTAAATTTCGACCGATATAGGCATTTCGGTCGAATTTCGGTCACCCACCGAAACCGAAATTCGGTCGAAATTCGGCCGAATTTCGACGAAATTTAAGGCCATGGTTGCTAATGAACGTTCCATCTCGGACTTGGTCTCTTGTGCTATGTCTCTATACTGATAGTGGCCAGGATCTCTTCCTCCTAAATCCATAACAAGATCCCATCTTTGCATCTGAAAATTTAAAATAAATGTGAATTTACATAATAACACGTTAGCGAAATATATTTGGGTTATGCATACTTACATTGGAGGCGAGGATTGCACCTAATCTCCCCACGTATCTTCTGGTGATGCGGAGATACCAACCCATGTAATCCGGAGTTGTGCTAACCCCAATGGATTGGTCTATGTGGAGAACTCTATCGTGTCGAGACATCCAAGCATTGTTGTGGTCAACATGCTTCTCTCTCCAATCTACATCCACCTTACCCCACAGATCGATCGCATGTAACACCTCATTAGTGTCACAGGGAGCTGGAATACTCTGGCATCGACCGAATTGGCGTACGACATGGTCGGGAAAAAAGTATTCGACCACGTGGAAGTAAATAAGAGGTACACGTGACGTCCAAACAAGCTGACCATCGAGGCAGTAATGTGGAAGACCTTCCAAGATGTCGCTCCCATACGGCATCCACAAGTACTTGTACACCATGTAGATATGGGTCCTCAGAGTTGAAACTGAAACAATTGGGCTATCTTTCACAAAGTCAAGAACTTCTCGTGCCATGAAATTGCAGTCAAGTTGGGGATGATCTTGACCTATGGATGGATTGATGCATGAATGTGGATCGCCAAGCTTGGATATTACCCACATCCCATCGAATCTACGGTAATGCCCACGTAAAAACCACTTGCATCCATTGGAATCCATCGTGCACGAGATGGATAAAACCAATGTAGTGGATTCCTTAATAGTGAAGTTGTAATAGGAGAAAATGTGGTACCTATTCATGCAAAAAACAAGGTCATCTTTCGTTTTGAAAGTACGACCCTTTCGTAGTTCATCAGTAATGTTGTCAATGGCACTTTCATTTCGAAAATTATCTTCGAAATTTGTGAGGCCGTCACCGCCTAAAACATTGAAGAACGGTATTGAAGAGACAATTTGGGAACCATTTGTTACATCCTGTCCGACATCTTCAACTTCATCGGTTTCGTTCTCTATCTCATCATCAGTGACCTCTGGAGTACAGTCATTCAGAACGCGATCCACTTCCCTCATCAAAGCCTTGCCAATAAATGTGCTCGCATCATTGTGTGCCAGAATAGGTGCCTCGTCGTTAGATAGATCTGCAAATGTGGGCGCACTATGATGTTCAAAGGCGCGCTGCTCGGTTCCGAATTCAATCAAAGATGCATCTACTACCATCTCTATGGGAGATGACTTTGTATATGTCTGAGCGTAAAGGAAAACATTGTCTACATCATCATCATCTGTAATAGACGTCATCATTGAACCATTTCTGATGCACTGCGATATCTTCACGTTGTAAGTGCTCCTATCCAATGAAAATTTCTTACAAACCAAATCCAACAACTCTTCATACAACATGGATTTTCTCAATCCCAGACCTCGCTTGACAGTACAACTAGAGTCTTCATTATGACTCTTCAACTGAAACACGCAAAATATGGAATCCATTGACCTCCTAGAAATTATATTCGCATGGTCTTAGGTCATACAAAATCACAATGTCCAACCACAAAATGATTAAGCATAACAGATAAAGAACCCTAACTACATAATGTCAAAACCATTACTCTTGTAAGGCAGTGGCGGCAGCGGCAGAGGAGAAGAGCTTCGGCAGCGGCACCGGAGATGAGGCTGGGCGGAGGTCGCGGGGAGGCAGCGGCAGCAGCGACAGAGAGGAGGCTGGGCGGAGGTGCGGGGACGCCTCTGGCAGCTGCGGCGGCGGCGGCGAGGCTTTGCGGAGTCGGGTAGTATGGTAGGCGGCGGAGGATGCTCGCGCGGACAGAAGCAGAGAACGAGAGCGAACGAAGGGTTCTTTCAGCGTAAGTGACCCTTCGTTCGCTCTCTGTAATTTATTTTTCGTAAAGGGCATATCGCAGGGATTCTCTGCGCTACATAAGAAAAACGCAACTATTTTATGCGCTATAGAACAATGCAGACAATAGCTGCACTATTCTATAGCGCATACAATATATGCGATATCCCCACGCTATACACAGAAAAAATATTGGTGGCTTATTTGAAGAATTTTTTTCTAGCCACGTTACTAAGGAATTTGCTTCTTAAAGAGCTCATGACCCAACTTGGGCACAAGAAGAACTCACCCCCTTTTTTTAATCGCACGGCAACCTAATTGAGCTTAAAATGTAACTTTTTCCAGCAGAGCAACCCTCCGCTTTTCATTAAAGGGCCAGCGGGCCCTCCTTTTTTCTTGTGTGCCACTAGGGTTCTCAACTTGAGAACCCATCTCATCTGCGCCACCGCTGCCTGGAGCTCGACTTAAGGAGGAAGGCATTGCAGCAACAAGAGGGTCGGTAGGACCGGAGGATGCATCAATGGGAAGAAGGGCCTAATTTAGGGCTTCCATCGAGAGATTGAGGATCATCAATAGCTAGGACGATCTTGTTGCCGCCTGAGAGGTGACGCCACATCCTCCTAGGGCTGGAGAGGAGCAGTGATGGGGCCTGCTACTGGGCTTGAGGGTGGTGTCACCTACGATGGGCTCCGCCTTGATTCGATGCTATCAAGGGGGAAAAGTAGAGGTGCTTCGAGTGCATCGTGATGCATCGGCTGCACCTCGATACCAAGGATGGAGTTCTGTCGCGTGTAACAGAAGAGGTGCAGTGAAAAGATGGAGTTCTCCTGAATTCGCTGGGAAAGAGTTGCCGCTTGAATTATGCGATTGGTAGAGCAAACCGATCACTGGGATCTTTCTTCTTGTGTAGGGGCTCATGCTCCTTTTTTCTGGATTCTTTATGGCTTGAGCTTGTGCGAGAAGCTACTAGGGATGGGCCCATCAAAGGGCATTGAATGTGGAGATGCCCAATGCTGCATGGTGTTATTGATGCCAATCGAAGGTCTTCTTGAGCTAGAGATTCCTGGTTGCACTGTCGAGAGGCAGATGAGGCAATCAAACGTCAGGGAGAAGGTTTTAGACTACTTATCTTGGGACATAGAAGGTTGTATCGACGATATATCGCTGACATATTGGTTTCGACAAGGATATGGTTTCGATATCACCCAGTATATCCTTCTACAGGGATATCGACAATATATCGTCGATATATTGCCATTTTGGCTCATATCAATAAAAAATGACCGGATTCAGTACAAAAAAGATGGATATCGATTGATATCGTCGATGTTTCGTCGATATCTCTATATATCAATGTTATTGTTCATGCAAGATTGATTCCACTACTTATCTAGCAACACCCAGTATTAAAACACATATCTAGCTACACCTAGTATTAAAACACACAATGTTTTTTATTGTTTTTATACTGCTACGGTATGGTACAACAAGAGGGTGCATACAATGGTTCTTCAACTTGGTGTATATTTACAAGTTATTTCGTTGTGAGAACTTGAATGAAATCCATTCCAATAACTATAAGTCAATTTTTCAAAAAGTATCTATAAGTCAAGAATCGGCATTAATATCTATATGTTCGAAATGATCGTTATATGTTGTATAAGCTTCATAGATGATTGATATGTGTGATATAAAAGTATATTTATAAGTTATTTAGTTATCTAAGAACTAGGATGAACTCCATTTTCAATATATATAGGTCAACGACTAACAGTACCAACAATATGTTCGATATGATCGATATGTGCAATATAAGGATCATAGTCTTCACAAAATAATCTATATGCGTCATCTAAGTGTATATTGTGAGTTATTTAATGTTATAAGAACTTGAATGGAATCCATTTCCAATATCTATAGGTCAGGGATAAACATTAACAATGACATGTTCGATATGACCGATATATGCGATATATGGGCTATAAATAACTGATATAAGTGACATAAGTGTATTTATAGGTTATTTGTTGATTTAATCTCTTGGATCATCTTAACTTCTGAAAAAACGTCAAAAAATGACTTTTTTGAGCCATTTCTGACATTTCCACAGATATCATCGATATATCGATGATATATCCCGATATATCTATTTCTGAGCTGATTGAAACGATATCGATATCGATACGACCTTCCTTATCTTGGGATTGTAACGGAAGTGCAAATGAGATGTGGGAGGTGGTAGTATCTTGTATCCGAATGGTAACCAAAGAGATGCTAGGAGAGAAAAAGTGAGGTCCTCCAGGCCAAAAGGAGGCTTGGTGGTGGAGTAGAGGGGAGGAAGAGAAGCTGAAAATTAAGAAGGCATGTTTAATGTATGTCTAAGGATAGAACAGATGAAACGATCACAAACTACAAAATAACAAAGAAGGAAGAAAAGAAAGTTGCAAGCGAAACCAAGTTAAAAGCTTATGAAGTTTTGTACAAAAATCTCAACTCTAAGGAGAGCCAGAAGGATATATTTAGGTTGGATAAAGCAAGAGAAAGAAAAACCAAAGACCTTTCTCAAGTGAGATGTATTAAGGATGAGGAAGGTCACGTGCACGTTACTCAGAAGGATATAGAGACTAGATTGAAGCAATACTTCCGTAAGCTTTTCATTGGGGAAGGAAATAAAGAGATCACTTTGGGAGATCCAGCGAGTTGTGAAAGTTACTTTGTGGATACAATAGAATGAGATACTTTCATAGAGACCATAGGACTCTCTTATATAAGAGAAAAACCCTAAAGTAAATTACATAATGGTGGACAAAGAGAAACATAAATAAGAGAGTAATAAAATAATACATGTATCTCTACAATCCCCCTCAAACTAGAGCATATATACCTATCAAGCTTAGCCTGGAATAACATATCTGAATGGGCCTCAAGTCAGTGCTTTGGTGAATATGTCAGCAATTGGATCTCCTGAAGTAATATGAGGGGCGGATATGAGTCACTTCTGTATCATATCTCTGGTGTAGTGGCAATCCACCTCAATACGTTTGGTTATCTCGTGGAATGCAGCATTGTTGGCAATAAATAGGGCAACTTGATTGTTACATTGGAGTTGCATGGGAAGTGTTGAGATAAATATATCTCTTTATCTTTTTTATATATTATGTTTTTCTCTGAGTACTTATCATGTAATTAACCCAAGGGCTTTTCTCCTATATAAGAGAGCCCTCGGTCTATTCTAATGTCAAGTACTCATTTTCTCCCAACATGGTATCGGAGCAACGGTCCTAGACCGGGGTTCCCATAACCCACCCAAAACCCTAACCCTACCAACCCCCCCCCCCCGCCGTCATCACCCTCCCAGTGCCTTCCGTGCGCGGCAGCGAGCATCACCAGGCGTGTCACGCTTCCCAGGCGCATCGTGCCTCCCAAGCGATTTGCGCTTCACCGCCTCCCAGGCGATTCGCTGCCTCCTAGAGCATCGCACCTCCCAAACGCATCGTGGTTCGCCGCCTTCCAATCGCATCGAGCTTCGTCGAGAGGCATCGCCAAGCACCGCCAGTGACGATGGCCATGCGTTAGGTCCATCGAGCGCAACACCAGGCGCTCTCAGGAGCACTGTACGACCCAGGAGCATCACGAGTCTTCACGCGCCTCCAGAGTATCGCCGCAAGGGAAATCCCAGGCACCGCCAAAGCCTTCATGTGCCTCCAGGCGCTTCTCTCGCTCACTGCCATGTGCCGTCATCACCGCCAGGAGCACCTACAACGTCGCGTGGCCTCAACTACGCTGACCTAAGGCTCGACCAAGCATTTGATCTCGTACGGACGCCAAGGGATGGATGTATAAGTCTAAATATACAACTAATCCCTCCTCCTATGGTTCTGTAGACGATATTTTCTTCTCTTGATATAACCCCCAGTTGTTCTGTGTGTTGGCTTCTTGGTACAATGTCAGAAAACAAGGGTGGTGTTTTCTCCTCTTCTGGTGCCTTCAAAGGGCCGACACCTATCGTAAAGATGGACGGGACCAACTACAATTTATGGTCCATGCAATTTCGTACCCTAATGCAGTGCCACAATAAGGAGCACATTCTGATTGATTCGGAGTCGGCAGACAAGACTGCGGTAAATGCATCATGGAAACAAGATGATGCCTATGCTCGTATATGGCTCTCCGGGACACTTACAACGGAGATCGCGAATGATATTGTTAACTAGCTAACTGCAATGGCTATGTAGGATATATTGGCAGACACATATGGGCAAGCAAAAAATGAGAGCAAGATTCTTCAGTTGCATTTTGACATTTTCTCGACCAAACAGAATGGTTGACTGCTCCATGCACACTTCTCTCGTCTGAGAGGCATGTTTAAGCAACTTCACAGCTTCATGCCTATTACCACGAGCACAGAACAACAGGCATATCGGAATGCCATCATGACAGGAGTCTTCTTGTCCTCTCTTGACTCAGAGTATGATGCCGCTCGTACTCAACTTCTCACTGGAGAGACGATTCCGCCGATGGAGGAGGTCTACAAGCGCTTGGGCGAGATCACTACCACAAACACTAATATGGTTCAGTCGACTCCTGCAATGGCTGCTACTCGCGGTAGAGGGTGTCGTCCCAATTTCGGGGTCGTGGACCTCGAGGTCGAGGAAGTGACCAACAGCGTGGTCCTTGTTCTCATTGTCATCATCCGGGTCACTCTAAGGACACATGCTTTCGGAAGCATGGTTATCCAGTGTCTACACGTGTTGTTGAGCAGACTAAGCATTCTAGTACGCGTACTTTGGATCCACGATTCGATAACATTGTATCCAGATTGAGATAACTGATGATTGCTCCTACGACTCCGACTCCCGATGTCACCGATGTTGCAGCCATGGCCAGAACATCATCTAGCACGTCAAGTATTCATTCTGCATTTACAAGTTGTAGCAGTTCAGATTTAACTGACTGGATTATGGATTCCGGAGCGTCACACCATATGTGTGGAGATCGGATGCAGTTCAGTACCGATCTATCTCACCTGACAGGTCTTTGGTTATTGCTAACAATGTTCGTCTGCCCATCATTGGTCAGGGGGAGATTGTTCTAGCCCCCTCTATGCATTTTCAGAATGTCTTAGATGCTCCAGATTTCCAGATGAATCTTTTGTCCATTAGCCAACTCACAAAAGATTTGCATTGTCGAGCCATCTTTGATCCATTTTCTTCTGTTTTTCAGGACATACTAACTGACAGGGTGATTGGTCATGGCCGTGAGTAGAGGTTTGTACAAGCTTGTCGTCCCACCCTGTGCTGGCATCGCTACTCTACCTTGAGGATCAGTTTCTCTCTTCATGTGGCATCTTCGATTTGGTCACTTTCCACAACATAAGATGTGTCATGTGCTACCGCAAATATCTCCTCGTACTGTACTGAATTGTGAAGCCTGTCAACTTGGGAAGCACCATTGCTGCTCTTTTCTGAGTCGTCCGAGTGTTCACAGTACTCGATCCTTTGAGTTGTTCCATTTTGATATTTAGAGTCCGAGTCGTGTCCCTGATTATTAGGGCCATCGTTTTCATAAGGTTGTTGTCGATGATTATTCTAGACTATCTCGGTTGTTCTTGTTAAAACATATGTCTGAAGCGGGTGCTATCATTAAAACTTTTCTTATTGAAGTCAAGAATATATTCTCTGCTAATGTGAAATTCATTCGTATGGATAATGCTTTGGACTTTTCTACATTACATTTATCTGAATTTCTCATGTCTCTTGGAATTGTTCATCAAACCTCTAGCAATTACACTTCTTAGTAGAACGGTGTGGTTGAACGCAAACATCACCTTCTTGATGTCACTCGAGCATTATTGATCCAGAGTTGTACCCCTCATTCTTTCTGAGGGGATGTTGTTCTTACTTCTTGTTACTTGGTGAATCGCATGTTGTCCAACATGCTTGGAGAGAAAGTTCCCTTCTTGATTGAGCTTCCCGAGAAGGAACTATTCTCTCACTCATAGAGTCTTTGGATAGGTGGCCTTTGTCCACAATTTCACTCCTGGACATGACAAGCTCTCGCCTAGAGCTGTTAAATGTGTTTTGTTGGTTATTCTCGTACCCAAAAAGGGTATAAATGTTTTGATCCTGTAGGCCAAAGATATTATGTGAGTGATGACATCACTTTCTTTGAGTCGATTATGTATGTCTCTCCTACAGGTGACAGGTTATCCAATATTACTTCTGGAGAGGATGTTGTTGTTCCTCCACCTCCGTCTCCACCATATGAACCCCAAGCTACCCCTCAATCTTACCCACCTCCACCACCTCCACCTCCGTCTACCAAGTCAAAATTTTTACTATTAGCAATGTGAGCCCCGGGCGAACCATTTCTACAATAAATGTTATTGTAATGAATAAATTATCAATGAAAGTTGTTGATTATTTTTCACTCCCTTTCTGAGATTAAATGAATGAATGCACTATAAGGTCCCTCTGTACAATAAGGATTATGTACCATGGCCAACTTGATGATCATGCCGTTGTTGATTCATGGAATGAATTATAGAGGCTGATGCTTGGATGAATATCTAAGGAGTTAGATAGAGGACTCATCAAGCATCGTCAAATGATTATTAAGTGATGATCTCCAGCCTGAGTAGGAGATAGCAATCCTCTCTCAGATGGCTGATATCTGACTGACCTCTTGATGCAGGTCCTCTGCACGGGAATAGTGATTCGGAGGTGTCAGGTTAGTTGAGTCAATGGGTTGACTTAACGAGATCGAGATAACCAAAGAACTATGTTCAATACTGTCACAGCATAGGCATGCATCCTCTGACCGGAGACAGATGTGTTCCTATATGTCTGAGTGTGTACATTTGGCAGATCAATAGGTTGATGACCTAACCAAGGTCTATACACCGGTGAGCTGGTGTGCATGTAAGAGCATATGAGTAATACGATCTCTCAAAGGGTCATACAGGTTCACTTGTGAACCGGGAGACATGAGCTCACTCATGAGGTATTGTGACTGATCAAATTCCATGCATGATCGTCATGCTTTGGAAGCATGACATGAATTTGAAGGTAAGATATATGCTTTGGGAAAGCATATGATCTGTACCAATTCCCAATGACCAAGATTGAGAAACTTAATGATCAAACCCTGAAGATGACAGTGTAAAAGTGATCTTTATCTTCAGAATGATCATAGGTCTTCCAGTATGCATGATGTATAGGTATTGGGAATACCTGAGGGTGATGTGGTCATAAACGATTGTATAACCATGACGCTTCCATTCCGAGGGAGTGATGAAACAGGTTTGGATATTAGTGACTCCTCTCATTACAGAAGTAACCTAATCTTAGTCCATGAACTGGACATTGATCTGAATGAGATTCAGATGCAATGAGAAGATTAGGTCTACGGTCTTGATTTGATCAAGCATCAGTGGGAGGTCCATAGGATCTGGATTTGAGATTTGATCTCAACATCCAAGTCACTATACGTGGAACAATACAATCGCCCTGTCCATATCTCCAAGTATCTGAGGAGAGATCCCATTATTCTTGAAGGTCGAGAATAATCCCATAAGATCTAAGCAATGAAGAACTAATGATTAAATGTGATTTAATCATTTTGATGTGTGAAGAAATTATCCAATATAATTAAATATGATTTAATTATTATGGATAAGAATAATGTGGATAGAAATATCCAATTATTCATAATATATTATAAATGTGATTTATAATGTATTAGAGAGAGCTAATTATAATTTATACTTATTGATTAATTATTATGTGTATTGGATACACATTGTGTAATTAATTGACAATGTAAATTATATGTTGTTTTGGGTTGTGAATATGATTCACAATTTTTCAATGGCAAGATTGCAATATTCTCAAATATAATTGTGAATTATTTTTTAAGAGTAAAACCCAACAAAAGTTGTTGGAAATAAATAAAGAGATTTTCATGGAGATATGCAATCTCATCAAATATCATGAGACTGCCCTCCATATGGAAGGAGTGGACGGCACCCTATTCCTAATTGGAAAGGGAGGCCGTCCATCATGGAATGTACATGGAGATGTAATCTCCATGTATATTCTCTCCTTATTTATTGGTATAATTTAGGATTGATTTATATTTGATTTTGTCAAATATATTTTAATCTAAATTTGTTTGTTTACCAACAACAATATTAACCATTGGATTGGACATAAGTCAATCTCATCCATTGATTTATGTCCCATGGATTGAAATCCATGGATCTCAAAACCCTATAAATAGAGAGGCATACCATGCTCTCTAAGGCTATGCAATATTGAAGCTCTCGCTCTCTTTCTTCATACATGACAACCCTCTCTCCCTCTATTTGGTGGCCGACCATCAAACCCTAGAGGAGAGGTTCTCGTCGACGCTTTCGCCACCGCGTCGCCGCTTCGACGTTCTTCGGTTCTCCGTCTTCTTGGAGTGCTACGCTCACGAAAGAGACGTTTGATCTCGTACGACGAGATCAGGAGCAACCGTGCTTGGATCATCATCTCGGATTGCGAGGACTGCGCGGTTCATCCCCGCGCTCGCAAGCGGTCTCACTAACGATCGGACTTGAGACAGGAGGTCTCTTCTCTTAGAGACTCGATCAACCACGCTTCAAGAGGTATTCTTTTTATACTTGTTGTGGTTATAGATGAAACGATCCGAGAATTGTTCTTGGATCATGTGGTTTCATCGCATGAAAATTTTAAATTCCGCTACACAGAACAACTAGTACGACTAGTCGTTCTGCGTCGTATCCGATACAACGATCACGCTTCCGTGATGCGCTTGAGGATAATTCCATATCCTTCAAGTGGTATCAGAGCCTTAGGTCGATGGTTTCGAATATGATTCGCAAACTGAAGACGACTTGGGTTCGTTAAGGTCGCGAAAGTTTTTGTCGCATTTAATTTCGCAGATCTGTTTAGTAAATAATTTCGGCCATGTTTAAAATATTTAAGCACGAATTATTTACTTGGATTTTGTTCCCCGTTAAATAAGGAAACCATAGGATCTGAGTTTGCGTAAATCGGATTTCGTATGCTCGAGATATGAACTGTAGATCTTAACATGATTAAAGAGTTAATTACTGTTTTGATCCGCCTCGAAATGCGTGAAACATCACTTGGGTTCTGTCCTAAATCAAGTTAGCAATCTTTGAAAATTGAGTTTGTCTAATTTGGATTTAAATTGATTGAGATATGTTAATTTTACTGAGTAGGGGTCACTACTAAAATTGCAGTCCTAATCTAGAAGCAAGTGATTGTCAATTAGTGAAATTAATTGTTAATTTCATGAAATAATTTTGAAAAATATTTGTGAAATATTGGAAGATGATTATTTACTTAATTGACTTGGCCTCAACCAAGTAATTTATTAGATTTGATCTAAATCTTAATTGGAAACACAATCTTCAAACTTGATTCTTGAATAGGATTGGGAATTTGTGTAGCAAATTTCCATATAATCAAAAATGTTATGATTATTACTATATGGTATAATTTCGGTTGAAAAACCGATGATCATCTCAAGTACAAATTGATATATCTGGCATTATGCTTTCCCGAGGTGGATAGGGTGACTAGTCGGAGAGCATTGGGGTTGCGGGTTGCAACGTATGTGGTCCGTCCCACTCTCGTCGGTATTGGGCATGACAGCGGGTAGGGACTGTATAATGCCGGAGAAAATCAAGGTGTATTTTCTAATTATTAAAATTCGAAACAACACGTACTTTGAGATATTACCATATTTATATTCAAGTAAAAATAATCAAGCTTGTTGATTAAATTGGATTGATAATTAATTTAATATGATTAAATTGATTATGTCCAATTGAGACACTCTATTATAAATAGAGTTATTATTTCTCTTGGAAGAATTAATTATATGAATGTGATTCCTGATAATTAATTAAAATTTGAATATGAGATGGAGGATCACATAAGTGACATCCACGGTCTCCCGTCAAGGCGAAGGGTTCTGTCGCCAGGGATTGCATGTGGGAGATGCCTGTCCGAAGTGACAGCTCCTGTATGTAAGCGCATCTGGATCGGGCTCTTTGCTTCCCAAAAGAGTAAGGCCGTATGTGTAGTGACCCCAATATCGGATCCTCATATTATTAGGGCGATATTGGATTGCGCATAGCGAGTACGATTCCTGTTGACGGTTGGTTCAATTAACAACGGGTCAACATCGCCTTAGGGGTGGTGGGCCCGGGTGTTAAAGACCGAATTGGGAAATGCAAGTTGGACTTGCAAGGCGGAATGTGTTCCCGCTTCTCTTTATTAGAGTCGCAGATTCTCATATTATTGGGATGTGACAAAGATAAAGAGGAGATCCCAATTCTTGCTAGAGATATAGCGATAAGTATATCTCTTACTTTGAAAGTGATTAAGGGAATGAACTTTCAAAGTCGACAATGCAAGAATAATTTGATTTAAAATACCTTAATCAAATATCATAAATTTGAATATATGTTTATATATTCTAATATAGTGCATTCTTAATTTCAGAAAATGAAGTCTTTGAACCCACTTAGTAGGCTTCTTGAGGTCAACCAATTGACCGGCCCATACTCGGATTGGATCCGTAATTTGGAGCTTGTTCTATCCGCAGAGCGCATAAGCTATGTACTCTCCGAGGACAAGCATGTGAACCCTAAATCCAAGGAAGAAAAAGCATACAATGATAAGTATGGTGAAGATCAAGTCTTGGCTAGATGCTATATCCTGGGTTCTCTCTCCAACGTTCTGCAGAAGCAACATGTGGAGATGAGCACTTGTCAGGAGATAATGCAGAATCTGAAAGATATGTTTGGTTACATTAACCGCACCCAGCGGTACAATGTTATGAAAGATCCCATTCGCTGCAAGATGCAGGAAGGGACTTCGGTCCGTGAACATGTACTCAAAATGTTTGGGTACTTGTCGGAGCTGGAGACACTTGAGGCAACCATGGATGCAGACATGCAAGCTGACTTCATTATGTTGTCGTTGCCCAAGTCTTTCAATAACTTTGAAGTGACATTCCACATAAACAAGCTAGAATTGACAAGCGCTGGTCTTCTTGCCGCATTAAAATCTGCGGAAGATGTAATGAAGAAGGATGGTCCCACTGGCAGTGCAATGGTTGCACATGTCAGAGGAAAGCGCGGTCGGAAGCAAGGTTCTCGGAAGGGTCCGACCCAGAATAAAAAGAAGAAGGGACAAGGTGTTGGCTCTTCTTCTAATGCATCCACTCTAATGGCGTCGAAGAAAACCAACGTCTGTCACCATTGCAAAAAGCGTAACTGCCCGGAATACCTGAAGTCGTCTGACAAAGGTAAAGCCCTGGCAGGTATGAAATCTACTTTCATCATTGAAACTGGCTTTCTCGTCGGACGAGAAGGAAGTTGGGTTGTAGACTCTGGTGCTTCTGTTCATGTATGCAATTTGTTGCATTTGTTTCAGGAAACCAGAAGTCTTGAAGAAGGGGAGATAGTCATCCACATGGGATCCGATGCAAATGTTGCAGCAGTAGCCGTCGGGACTTTTCGACTATCATTATCTAATGGTAGAGTCCTTATACTTAAACAGTGTCTTTATGTACCAGAAGTCAGAAGGAACTTGATATCTGTATCTAAGTTTGTTAGAAGCGGATATTCATTCCAATTCTGTAATAAATTAGTCATAAATCGTTATGATAAATATACTGCGGATGGTGTTTTGACTTCTAGTGGACTCTATGAGTTGTGCATTGATAAATGTATCATGAATGTTACAACCACTAATAAAAACCCTAAAAGATCCAGGGAGGATATAAACATCTCAAATGAGATTTGGCATCAAAGGCTTGGTCATTTATCTGTTGATAGGATCAATAGATTGATAAAGGATGGACCTCTAGATTTTCTACAGGTTCAACCTTTGCCCACTTGCAAACATTGCATTCAGGGTAAAATGACTAGGACGCCTTTCCGTAACAAGGTTACGAGATGCGAAGGTATTATTGACCTAATACATACCGATGTATGTGCTCTCTTCAGTACCGCGACTCGAAATGGATATCGATATTATTTGACATTTTGATGACCATTCGCGATACGGATTTGTCTTCCTATTACGTCATAAGTCTGAAACCTTTGAAAAGTTCAAAGAATTCAAGGCTTTGGTTGAGAACCAAACCGATAGGAAGATTAAGCGGATTCGATCTGATCGAGGTGACAAGTACCTCTCGGATGAATTCAAGGAATACGTTAAGGAGAATGGAATTGTTTCCAATCTCACTCCTCTTGGAACTCCCCAACTTAATGGTGTTGCTGAAAGACGCAACAGGACCATCATGGACATGGTACGTTCAATGATGAGCAAAGCACATTTACCTCTTAGTTTCTTGGGATATGCAGTAGAGACTGCAATATATATCCTGAATAAGATTCCTAACAAATCCGTGCCTAAGACTCCTCATGAGCTCTGGTATGGAACCAAACCTAGTGTTAATCACTTGAGGGTTTGGGGTTGCTTGGTCCATGCGAAGAACGTGGACGCAAGTAAGCTAGAATCTCGCTCTCGTGAGTGTTACTTCATTGGGTATGTTAAAGATGGTATTGGATACCAGCTTTATTACCCTGAGACCCAAAAGGTTTTTGTTTCTAGAGATGTGAAGTTTCTGGAGAATGATTTCCTTAAAGGTCAAGACATTAATGAAGTACAGGAACTCATTGAATCCCCTGAGGATTCTGAGCTTTCTAGACCAGAAACTGAAGATAAATAAAGATGAAACACCCATACCTCTTCGAAGGAGTTCGAGGGTGGTTGCACCACCTGAAAGGTATGGATTCCATGTGTCAAGTGAGACTGACATTGATCCTACTTCATTTGATGAAGCACTCGCGGATCAAGACATGGATAGATGGATGCTAGCAATGAAGTCAAAGATTGACTCCATGCATAAGAATGGTGTATGAACCCTACAAGATCCACCTAACGGGGTAAAACCCATTGGGTGTAAATGGATCTTCAAGAGAAAGAGGGGACTGACGAAACGCTAAATCGGCCCTTTAATAGTGCGGAATTAGCACATGGAAATTGTCGTAGCAGTCGGGCCTATTTTGGTCGTCAAAGAGACCACCTCATTGATATAAGTCACATAAGAATGCGATGGTCGTTAATTTTTATTTTACTTGGCAAGAAACCAAGGTCGAACTCAGGGACACGCGCTTCTCTCATATTACTCGGATTTCTATTTATTTAATTAAGTGTTGAGTTCAAGGTATATAGGTCAAAGCAACCATATGACAATGCAATTAAAATAAACATGCAATTTTTTTATCATTTTTATAATGCAAATAAATGCCATGAAATGCGCAGGAAATATTATGCCCGAAATAATCATTATTAAAGCCATAAAATATACGAGGTAAACAGAATCAGATACTGAAGCAATTTCTATTTATATAGCAAGCAGGCATGAGAAACAAGGAAATCAGGACACTTAGTTGACCAATATAGAGCAATACAGATTGAAGTGTCACAGTTAGGATCTAAGCATGCCGAAATAAAGATGATAAAAAGAACTTCGAAATGACACTGAAATCACCTCAATCGGATAAACATAGCTCAAGATATGCATAGAAAAAGCCAGGGGCATAAATGAAATAAAAACATGAAAAGTATCTACAAACCAGTCCCTGGGAAGGACTCAAATGCAATAAAAATAAGTCTGGAGGACTTCCCTGTAAATAAACCATACGCGCGGGGGTATATTTGCAATTATTGAAACCCGCAAGGGTATGAGTGCAAATAACCCCAGGCGCGCAGGTGCTGCACGCGTTCAGGACCTGTTTGTAATTTGTGGAAGGTTGCGGGCGACTCTGCAAATAACCCAGAAAGCACGTGCCCTGCACGCGCTATCCAGGCTCGGAGGGCGGCTCGGGCTTGGCAGAGGCTCGCTGCTGCTTCGGGTTGGCTCGTGACATCCGAGCCTCCAGGCTAGGTGGCGATCAGGCTCGGCGTGGTCTCTGGTTCTGCCACGTGTATCAGGATCTGGATATGATATGCGGAAGGTGCGAGGGCGCCGATGCAAAAAGCCCAGATCCCACGTGCGGGTGGCACGTGAGCTCAGGCTCGGGCGGGGGCGAGGTTCGGCGCTGCTTCGGTTGGCCGTTGCAGGTGGCTCGGGCCACGTGGCGGCTCGAGGTTGACTCGGGCGAGGCTCGGTCCCACCGAGCCTCCGCGCTCCGGGACGGCGACGTGGCTCTTCCAGGGCCGTTGGATCTCCGCCGTAGGGCGAGATCCAACGGTATCTGCTTCTCCTTCCTCCTCGGTAGCTGGCGGCGCGATTAGAGCTCCGGCGAGAGGCCTGGAGCTCCGCCGCGCCTCGTCGTGCTCGGTGAAGCTCAGGGAAGCACGCTCAGCGTATGGCGATGAAGATCTGAAGTCGAAGAAGCCGCAGGAGCCTCTAGAATGCGCTGGCGACGCCTGACTGATGGAGGCGGAGCTCTAGAACCTGGCTCCGCCCAATGTCCGGCCATTGGTGATGGTTGACCTGCAAAAGGGTTAGGATGTGCGTGCGTGCGAGATGAGGCAGATGGAGGGCGTTTGTGGAGTGAAGAAGGCGG
Organism: Ottelia alismoides; assembly: GCA_037367405.1. Taxonomy (NCBI): domain Eukaryota; kingdom Viridiplantae; phylum Streptophyta; class Magnoliopsida; order Alismatales; family Hydrocharitaceae; genus Ottelia; species Ottelia alismoides. The sequence goes on along the minus strand of JAZKJV010005208.1, from coordinate 681,337 downwards.
AGCCCTTAGTGGGTCCTCCTCCGCCTCCGGCGGAGGAGGAAGCTTGGGGTGATGGAGGTTCTGACGGGAGAAGGGGGTAATCGGAAGGGTCGGCGAGGACGATGGATGGATGGCGAAGCTAATGGGATGATCAATGGGGATCAAGGGTGCTTGGAGAGACCTAGAAAGTTATGCAAAATTGAAGAAAACTATACGAAGGATCAGAGGACTTACCTGGCCGGAGATGGAGGTGTTGGCCTGGGCTGAGCATCCCAGTGATGCTCGGGTCGTCGCACGTACTGGTCGGCCGAGCCAGCGAGCTCGAGCAGGGCTCTAGGCCACCGCAACGCCGCCTGGAGGTCGGCGGGTCTCATCGGGAGTGACAGTCGTCGTCGCTCGATCCAAGCTCATCCCCCTGTCACAGGGAGGAGCTAGAGGGCTGGGCTTCATCCCCTTGGTCGATGGACAAAGGTGAAATGAGGCGGGGGCGCGGTATTTAAAGGTGGTGGAGATGACAGAGGGCTGGTGAAGTAGTGGATTTCGAGGGTAGATGTTGAGAGACTGGTCGAGAATCATGGAACGTGGAAGCGTGTGCGAGGACAACGGACGAATGGGCTCGGTCGTGGGGTGGTTAGAGAGAGGAGAGGATGACTAGGGCTATGGCTAAAAATGGAAGGGCGGAAAGGTTGGCGCAGCGGAGATTGTGGGGGAGAGAGGCGTCCGGAGGTTGACGACGAAGTCTGAACCGTCGGATCGTGAGATCCAACGGTTAAAAATCAGGCGCGAGAGGACGGTCACGATTAGATCGATGGCGGCACGATCAGAGGGCCCAAGTGGTCGCCACGTGTCGGGCTGGAGGCAGAGCGCCAGCGGATGGCTGTGATGGATTTCAAATCGATCAAAGGGCTGGGGATCGTCAAAGTAAGGAGCGGTTGCGATGGAGAAGTAAGGGCGCAATCAGATGGTCTTCAATCCGCCACGTGTCGTGCTCTGCTCTCGGCGCTGACGAATGGTGATGATCAAGGGGCGGAGAAGATCAATGGCTGAGGATTGAGGCGCAAGAGGAGAAGGCAGAGCCGTTGGATCAAGTAAAGATCCAACGGCCCAGATCAAGGGCGGATGAGACAAGAGAGGCGGGGCCACGTGGCGCACTCAGATCGGGCCACGTGGCCCAATCAGATTATTAGGATTGTATTTTGGATTTTTGAGGGCTTATTTGATTGAATTTGAAGAAACTCAAAACATGAAAGTTGTAGATCTTGACGAGATCTACAAGTTTCATGTTGACCAAAACTCGAAAAGAGATCAAACAAGGGCCCGAAATATTTTTGAGGGTATTTTTGAGTCTAAAAATACCACTGATTTTTGTTTTGCCATTTTTTGTTGTTTTTAATTTATTTAGGACTCTGTTAATTATAGGACATTAACAGGAAATTATTGACAAACTTTTAAGCAAGGGGGTTAATTATGGAAAATAAAGATGATGAAACTGAGGTTCATCAGGGACCTGATGGGAAAGTAGAGACTTTCAAGGTACGGCTCGTAGCCAATGGCTACACACACAAAGAAGGCATCGATTACGATGAGACATTCTCTCATGTGGCTATGCTTAAATCAATCAGGACACTGCTAGCTATACCTGCATATCTTGACTACGACATCTGGCAGATGGACGTCAAGACGGCTTTCCTCAATGGATACCTCGAGGAGGATATCTACATGGAGCAGCCCCAGGGCTTCATAACTGAGGATGGTAAAGTATGCAAGTTGAAGAAATCCATCTATGAGCTCAAGCAAGCTTCTCGTAGCTGGAACATCAGATTTGACGAAACCATAAAGAGTTGTGATTTTGTGCAGAATCCTGATGAACCTTGTGTGTACAAGAAGCTTAGTGGGAGCGCCATTGTGTTCGTCATGCTTTACGTAGATGACATCCTTATCATTGGGAATGATACAGGGATGATGACCAGTGTAAAGATTTGGCTGTCCCATACCTTTGAGATGAAAGATCTTGGAGAAGCCTCTTACATCTTAGGTCTGAAGTTGTTCAGAAATCGAGAAAAGAGGATTTTGGGATTGTCACTACATGGATACATTAAGAAGATTCTTGAACGATTCCGTATGGATAGTTCCAAGAAAGGATTCCTACCCTTAAGACATGGTATCCACCTGTCTAAAGGAATGGCTCCTCAAACTGTTGAGGAAAAGAAGGCCATGGCTGGATGTCCTTATGCATCAGCTGTACGAAGCTTAATTATGCCATGATGTGCACTAGGCCAGATATGTGCCATGCAGTGGGAGTGGTAAGTCGTTACCAATCTTGCTATGGAGAACAACACTGGAATGCAGTAAAGAACATATTCAAATATCTAAGACGGACGCAAGATTACATCTTGATCTATGGAGATGGTGATCTCGAAGTCTTGAGATGTGCAGATTCTGACTTCCAATCGGATGTAGATGATCGAAAGTCGACATCAAGGTTTGTGTTTTTGTTGAATGGCGGTGTTGTGAGGTGGAGAAGCAAGACACTACTGCAGATTCAACAACATAAGCCGAATATATTGCCGCATCGGATGCTGCAAAGGAGGCGGTGTGGTTGCGCAAGTTTGTCCTGAAGCTTGGCGTAGTTTCCTCTGATACTCCCATCCCGTTACTCTGCGATAACACGGGAGCCATTGCCCAGGCAAAGGAACCCAGATGGCATCAGAAGAGCAAGCACGTGGAAAGGAAATACCACATCATTCGGGAGATAGAAAAACGTGGTGACATCATCATCATCACCAAGATGGCCTCTGCCGACAACGTTACTGATCCTCTTAATAAACCTCTGACACAGAATTTGACCAGCATGTAATGAGTATGGGTTTAAGGATTGTACCTGAATGGTTCTGAGGGCTAGTGGGAGATTGTTAGCAATGTGAGCCCCGAGCGAACCATTTCTACAATAAATGTTATAGTAATGAATAAATTATCAATGAAAGTTATTGATTATTTTTCACTCCCTTTCTGAGATTAAATGAATGAATGCACTATAAGGTCCCTCTGTACAATAAGGGTTATGTTTGTTTTTTGAAGCCAAAGCTCTTCGGGGGATGCACGCAATGGTGATCGCCCCAAAATTTTATTAATAAGGCGAAGAAAGATAGGAAGAAGATAGATTTACAGACACCTAGGATCGAGCGGATCCCGAATGAAACCCAAAAAGAGAGACGCATTACAAAAGCAGCCAGTCATTGACAAGCAAAGAAACGTGCCCGAGAATATTCTCCTTGTAAAACCTTTGACCCCTGAAAATCTTCGCGTTCCGTCCAAGCCACAACGCCCAAATGCACGCGAAAGGGCGGAGCAGCTCCCTCCTCGGCCAATCTTTGTTAGAACGCAACGAGTCCCAAAACGACGAAGCTGAAGAGGCGTTAAGCCACGGAATTTGGGCCTCCTCCCAAATTGTAGCAGTGTTCGGGCATAGAAAGAAGAGGTGCTCCAAAGTCTCCACACTGCCGCCACACAGCGCACAGTCCAAGGAGTCGATTCCCGCAGCAAACCTCGCACATCTATCTCGGGTCAACACCCTCCCGCGTCTCAATAGCCACAGGAAGAAGACAACCCTCTCCGGGAGCTTCAGACGCCACAACCAATCAAGATCCTTGCACATGAGGTCCTGTCGAGAGGTCGGCTGCTGCGAGATGGCCCTGAACGCCCGCCTTGTGGAGAAGACGTCATCGCGCCATACCCAATGATCCCTGCCACTCGATGGCGTGGGCGCAACCCTAAGCAGCTGGAGGAGAGCCAAGAGGTCTTCAAACCGTTCATCCGAGAAGTTGCTAGCAAAAGAAGGGAACCACTCGTTCCCACTCCATGAGGAGGCCACCGTCGCACGAGAATCTGTAGCCAGAGCGCAAAGGCGAGGGAAAGAATCACCGAGAGAGGTCTCCCCCGCCCAAGTGCCGCTCCAGAACAGAAAGGAGCTACCATCCCCAAGCATAGGTTTAAAGAGATGAGAATATCGCCTCACCGCCGAAGTGATCCCCCGCCAGAAGGGGGTTCCAGACCGCCGAATATCCACGTCGCGCAACATCTCCACCCCGAGAGATAAAACATCCCGCGACATGGAGGGAAAGAAGCTGTTGGCGCTGCCCCAAAGCCTGTTAACCCACTTGAGCATCAACGCGTCATTGACCAAATCCAGCCGCCGAATGCCCAGACCACCATCGCACTTTCTCTCCGCCACCTCGTCCCAAGCCACCAAGTGAAGACCATGCGAAGAGGGCCCCCTTCTTCCCCAAAGGAAGCTCCGCATGAGGCCCTCGAGATGCCTCCTAATCCCCACCAGGATAATCCAGTTTGAAAGAATGTAAATAGGGATAGAAGCAAGGACCGACCTGATAAGAACGAGACGGCCTCCCCGAGAGAGCAACGCCACACTCCACCCTGCTAGCCTCCTTTCCGCCTTGTCCACCACCTTGTGCCAATCATGCAACCTCGACCTCCTCGCTCCCAGAGGCAGCCCCAGATAATTCATTGGGAGAGAGGAGGGAAGACTTCCCAGAAGCTCCCCACAAGCCGCCGCCGAGCCCGCATCCCATGCGAAAGGAATAACCTTGGATTTGGATTGATTGATGAGGAGCCCCGAGAGCTCACTAAAAATTCCCAACGTCACCGCCATCCCTCTGACCTCCTCCAAGCCTCCCTCGATGAAAACAATAGTGTCATCCGCATATTGAAGGGTAGGAACGTTCCGGTAGCCGTACGAGAAACCCAAGGAGAGGCCGCGCGCAACCACTCTAGCTGCCATCCTAGGCAGGACATCCGCCGCAATAACGAATAACATGGGTGCCAAAGGGCACCCCTGTCGCACACCCCTCCTCGGTTGAAACCTACTGCCAACGATACGACCATTCAACATAATAGAGAAAGAGGCAGTAGTAATGCAACGGCGCATCCACGAAATCCACAAAACAAGAAATCCACGAGCCCGCAGCACCCTCCACAGAAAATTCCAGTCCAACGAATCATAGGCCTTTGCGAAGTCCACCTTCCAAAGGATCCCCTGTTCCCCCCTCCTCACCCAGCTCTCCACCATCTCAGAAGCAAGGGCCGTAACATCGGAAATTTGGCGACCCCTGATGAAAGCAACCTGCGAGGGCTCGATTAAATTTTCAAGTAACGGCGCTAACCTCCGTGCCATAACCTTTGCAACGATCAAGTATAAAGCATTGGAAATCGCGATTGGCCGAAAGTCTTCAACAGCCTGAGGATAGGAAGTCTTAGGTAACAAGACAATGAGAGCCCTATTGATCTTGTCAAAGCCCTTATTTCCACCGCAAAACTCCGAAACCAACTCCCAAACCTCCAACCCCACCACCTCCCAGAAGTCCTTGTAGAACGCAATAGGGAAACCATCTGGACCTGGCGAGGCATCACTGTTGAGATCCCAAACAGCAGCCTTGACCTCGTCCAAGGAGATCTCCTTTGTCAGCTCCGCACAGCACGCGGACGATAGCTGCGAGGCATCCTCCCCCAACCAGTACCAACGACGGGGCACACGAGCCGAGGAGAACAACCCTGAAGTATGCGGCCACCTCGCCCCCGAAAGCCTCCTCGCCCACGACCTCCCTACCCCCGAAGGAGATGGAGTGAATAAAACTAGACCGCCTCCTGTTAGAAGCCACCCTGTGAAAGTAGGACGAGTTAGCGTCCCCTTCCCTGATCCATTTGACCTTAGCCCTCTGACGCCACTCCGCCACCCTCATTCTTTCTTCCCTTTCCACCGCGTCCAATGTCGCAGCCCTGGAGCCCAACTCCTCAAAGCAGAGGTCTCTTACCCCCTCCAAAGCATCCATTGCCGCAACGACGTCCTCCGCCTCCTTCCTTGCTGACGCCCTAGCCTCCCGCGACCTTTTCTTGAACATAGCCAGAGCGCTCCTCAGACGCGCCAACTTCTTCCCAAACCTCACCACCGTCGACCGACCCTCGCACTCCTCCTCCCAACTAGAAACCACCACTTCACGAAAATTAGCCTCTAACAGCCAGCACCTCTCATACCTAAAGAACCCTGATGCAGGAGATGACACTTTGGAGTCCCAGATGAGTGGAGTGTGATCCGAGAAAGATCGCGGCCTAGAGAGAACAGCCGCCAGGGGAAATAACGACATAAAAGCCTGCGACGCGAGGAACCTGAGTAGGAATATCTAAGGGTTATGTACCATGGCCTAGAGAGAACAGCCGCCAAGGGTTATGTACCATGGCTAACTTGATGATCATGCAGCTGTTGATTCATGGAATGAATCATAGAGGCTGATGCTTGGATGAATATCTAAGGAGATAGATAGAGGACTCATCAAGCATCGTCAAATGATGATTAAGTGGTGATCTCCAGCCTGAGTAGGAGATGACAATCCTCTCTCAGATGGTTGATATCTGACTGACCTCTTGATGCAGGTCCTCTGCATGGGAATAGTGATTCGGAGGTGTCAGGTTAGTTGAGTCAATGGGTTGACTTAACGAGATCGAGATAACCAAAGATCTATATTGAATACTGTCACAGCATAGGCATGCATCCTCTGACCGGAGACAGATGTGTTGCTATATGTCTGAGTGTGTACATTTGGCATACCAATAGGTTGATGACCTAACCAAGGTCTATACACCGGCGATCTGGAGTGCATGTAAGGACATAAGAGTAATACGATCTCTCAAATGGATCATACAGGTTCACTTGTGAACCGGCAGACATGAGCTCACTCATGAGGTATTGGGACTGATCAAATTCCATGCATGGTCGTCATGCTTTGGAAGCATGACATAAATTTGAAAGTAAGATATATGCTTTGGGAAAGCATATGATCTATACCAATTCCCAATGACCAAGATTGAGAAACTTAATGATCAAACCCTGAAGATGACAGTGTAAAGTGATCTTTATCTTCAGAATGATCATAGGTCTTCCAGTATGCAGGATATACAGGTATTGGGAATACCTGAGGGTGATGTGGTCATAAACGATTGTATAACCATGACGCTTCTATTCCGAGGGAGTGATGAAACATGTTTGGATTTTAGTGACTCCTCTTATTACAGAAGTAACCTAATCTTAGCCCATGAACTGGACATTGATCTGAATGAGATTCGGATGCAATGAGAAGATTAGGTCTGGTCTTGATTTGATCAAGCATCAGTGGGAGGTCCATGGGATCTGGATTTGAGATATGATCTCAACATCCAAGTCACTATACGTGGAACAATACAATCGCCCTATCCTTATCTCCAAGTATCTGAGGAGAGATCGCATTATTCTTGAAGGGTTCGAGAATAATTCCATAAGATATTAGCAATGAAGAACTAATGATTAAATGTGATTTAATCATTTTGATGTGTGAAGAAATTATCCAATATAATTAAATATGATTTAATTATTATGGATAAGAATAATGTGGATAGAAATATCCAATTATTCATAATTTATTATAAATGAGATTCGTAATGTATTAGAGAGAGCTAATTATAATTAATACTTGTTGATTAATTATTATGTGTATTGGATACATATTGTGTAATTAATTGACAATGTAAATTATATGTTGTTTTGGGTTGTGAATATGATTCACAATTTTTCAATGGCAAGATTGCAATATTCTCAAATATAATTGTGAATTATTTTTGAAGAATAAAATCCAACAAAAGTTGTTGGAAATAAATAAAGAGATTTCCATGGAGATATGCAATCTCATGAAATATCATGAGATTGCCCTCCATATGGAAGGGGTGGGCGGCACCCTATTCCTAATTGGAAAGGGAGGCCGTCCATCATGTTCTCTCCTTATTTATCGGTATAATTTAGGATTGATTTATATTTGATTTTGTCAAATATATTTTAATCTAAATTTGTTGGTTTACCAACAACAATCTTAACCATTGGATTGGACATAAATCAATCTCATCCATTGATTTTATATGTCCCATGGACTGAGATCCATGGATCCCAAAATCCTATAAATAGAGAGGCCATGCTCTCTAAGGCTATGCAATATTGAAGCTCTCTCTCTCTCTCTTTCTTCATACACGACAGCCCTCTCTCCCTTTATTTGGTGGCCGACCATCAAACCCTAGACGAGAGGTTCCTGTCGACGCTTTCGCCACCGCGTCGCCGCTTCGACGTTCTTCGGTTCTCCGTCTTCTTAGAGTGCTACGCTCACAAAGGAGACGTCGATCTCGTAGGACGATATCAGGAGCAACCGTACTTGGATCATCTTCTTGGATTGTGAGGACTACGCAATTCATCCCCGCGCTCGCAAGCGGTCTCACCGACGGTTGGACTTGAGAAAGGAGGTCTCTTCTCTTAGAGACTCGATCAACCACGCTTCAAGAGGTATTCTTTTTTTACTTGTTGTGGTTATAGATGAAACGATCCGAGAATCGTTTTTGGATCATGTGGTTTCATCGAATTAAAATTTTAAATACCGTTGCACAGAACCACTAGTACGACTAGTCATTCTGCATCTTATCCGATACGACGATCACGCTTCCGTGATGCGCTTAAGGATAATTCCGTATCCTTCACTTACCCCTTATTTACACTCGCAGGTCTTTTACTCGTCCCTCTGCTCATGCGCCATCCACATCATCCATCATGCCTCAAGTATGCCATGATAACATTGTTCCTACTGATGGCACTGGAGTTCTGCATGATACACAGGCTGAGTTGACTACAGAAAACATAATGCAAAATGATCTAGAGGTTCCTATTGCCCTAAGGAAGTCTTGTCGACAGTGTGCCACGTATCCTCTAGTTGCACATGTTTCTTTTGATCGTCTTTCATAGGAGTACAAGAAGTTTGTAATGGGACTCTCTGTTGTTACTATCTCACGTACATATCAGGAGGCACTACAGGACAGTAGGTGGCGACTTACAATGGAAGAGGAGATGGTTGCCTTGAGATCACGTGGGACGTGGAGCATTGTTTTTGCTCCACAAGGTACCTCTATTGTAAGCTGCAAATGGATATTTACAATCAAGCAAAGGGAAGATGGCGGTGTGGATAGATACAAGGCAAGACTTGTGGCACGTGGATTCACCCAAACCTATGGGGTGGATTATTAGGATACTTTTTCTCCTGTGGCCAAACATTCGACACTACGCATTCTTCTTTCTGTTGCAGTCTCACGAGACTGACCTTTGTACCAACTGAATGTGAAGAATGCTTTTCTCTATGCGGATCGTCAGGAGGAAGTTTATATGTAGCAGCTACCAGGGTTTGCTACTGAGGGGGGCTTTCATAAGGTGTGCAGGCTCCACAAGGCGATTTATGACTTGAAGCAGAGTTCGAGAGCTTGGTACCAGAAGTTATCAAAGTTGATAGAGCACCAGGGGTTTGTGCGATCTACTGCCGACCACTCACTTTTTGTTCAGAGGACACACAGAGATACTGTTTCCATTCTTGTTTATGTGGCTGACATTATTGTTACAGGGGATGATGACCAAGGTATTCAGGCTGCCAAGAAGTTCCTAGGTCAACAGTTTGTGACTAAGGACCATGGGACTCTTCGATACTTCCTCGGGTTAGAGTTCGCCAGGAACCAGCGTAGTCTGGTGATGACCCAGAGGAAGTTTGTGATGGATTTTCTTTCTGAGATAGGTATGACAGGATGCAAGCATGCTACCACTCCGATGGATTCGAGTATGAGATTACATGATAATGACACTGAGGAGGTAGATAGCAGGAGACATAGAGAACTGGTTGGGAAGCTTTTATATGCCACTATCTGTGAAGATATTCGTGTTTTCATAGTTAATATGTATTCTTCCTTATTTTCTTTTATGGTTGTCTACTTTATGTAATTTACCCATAGGCCTCTCTACTATATAAGAGAGCCTAGGATTCTCAGAAATATTAAGCGCTCTTATTTTCTCCAACATGGTATCAGAGCGGCGGTCCTAAACCAGAGCTCTCGATTCCCAAGAAACCCTAACCCTACCTCCAAGCCCTCTCCTTGTGCACCACCGTCGCCTCCTCTCCGGCGCTGCCTCCTCGACACACAGACCGCGCGCACAGCGCGCCCACCTTTGCGCGTACAGCGAGCACAGACCGCGCGCACAGCGCGCCCAACTTCGCGCGTTTGCATCGCACGCACCGCGCTCGTCTCGCGTGTTGTCTTGCACTTGCGCGCCGTCTCAGCTTCGTCAGTTGGTTGATGGGTTGGTGTGCATGAGTCTACACATGCACCCGAACCCATAGACGTCTGTGTAGACATACAAACGTTGGTTTCTCACACCCGTAGCAATCTTCTTTCGGCAATATGTCAGAGAACAGGGTTGATGTACCCGCCACTGGCGCATTCAGAGGTCCAGCGCCTATTGTGAAGATGGGCGGGACAAATTATGAGCTATGGGATATGCAGTTCATGAGCCTGATGAAGTCGAATGGTAAGAAACATATTCTTACCGAAGAGGAGCCGGTGGAGAAGACTGGGGTGAATGCCTCGTGGGAGGTAGATGATGTGTATGCCAAAGTCTGGCTATCTGGGACGTTGACGATAGAAATCGCCAACGATGTACTACATCAGCCCATGGCTAAGGCTATGTGGGATATTCTAGTGGCAACATATTCGCAGGCGCAGAACGAGACCAAGATACTACAGCTGCAACATGATATTTTTACAGTCAAGCAGAATGGGCGCCCTCTTCACTCACTGTGCACATCCTTACGAGGGATGTTTGAGAAGCTCCATAGCTTCATGCCGTTGACGGCCACTCCTGAGCAGCAGAAGACGTACAGGAATGCTACCATGGTAGGAGTATTCCTGGTTGCACTTGATCCTGAGTACGATGCTGCACGGTCTCAGATTCTTGCTGATGCTACTATTCCTCCTATGCAAGAAGCTTTTCGTCGACTGAGTTGCATTATTGTCCCAAGCTCAACTGCCATCCAGACACCTTCAGCGATGACAGCTTCTAGAGGCAGAGGTGGATCCTCTACCTTCCGTGCTCATGAACCCCAGGGTCGCGGGGGTCGAATTCGTCAACCATGCAGCTATTGTCGTCGCCCGGGTCACTCCGAGGATACATGCTACTCTAAGCATGCTTTCCTGCATCGGCTCGGGTAGCAGAACAAGTTGAGTCCCATGCACCTTCCTCATTGGACCATCGATTCGATGATCTTATTGCCAGACTGAGGAATATCATGCCTCCTGATACAACTCCTGGAGGTCAGTCAGATGTGGTTTTCTCTGCCTCTGTCAGTTCACCTGCCACAGCCAGTACCTCAAGTAGTTCCTATGCTCTCATCTCTTGTGATGGATCTATGATTACCAGCTGGATTATGAATTCCGAAGTGACCCATCATCTTTGTGGGGACAGAGAACAGCTCACTGTATATAAACCGATTTCCTCAGGACGAACTGTGGTGATAGCCAATGGGACACATTCCCCGATCACAGGACAGGGGGAGGTTCCATGAGATTGCAGAATGTGTTATATGCTCCCGATTTCTCTATAAATTTACTGTCCATTATCCAGATTACAAAGGATTTGAACTGTCGAGCTATTTTTGACTCATCGTCTCTTATTTTTCAGGACATACCCTCAGGCAAAGTGATTGGTTGTGGCCGTGAGCAGAATGGTCTCTATCGTCTGGTCAATACTCTCTATATCGGTGCATCTCTCCATTCTACAGGATCAGACTCTCCATATACCTGGCATCTTCGTTTTGGTCACCTTCCTCTTCAGAAGCTGTGTCGTGTCCTGCCCCAGATTTCTCCGAAATCGTCTTTCCAGTGTGAAGCGTGTCAGTTGAGAAAGCATCATCGGTCTACTTTCCCGGGTCGTCAGAGTCGGAGCAGTAGCTCCCTGTTTGAGTTAGTCCATATGATATTTGGGGTCCAAGTCGTGTTCCTGACCACCAGGGACACAGGTTCTATCTGGTCATACTAGATGATTTTTCCCGTTTGTCTTGGGTGTTTTCATTGAAAAATAAATCTGAAGCAGGGAATGTAATTCAAATGTTTATCAATGAAGTTCGAAATGCTTTCTCTTCTTCTGTGAAAATTGTGCGGTCTGACAATGCCTTGGAGTTTTGTAATAGAACTTTGTCCTTGTTCTTTTCATCTCGTGGTATAATTCATCAAACTTCATGTGCTTATACTTTACAACAAAATGGTGTTGCAGAGCGGAAACATCGCCATCTATTGGATATCACTAGAACCTTACTTATTCAGAGTCATGCTCCAAACTCGTTCTGGGGTGATGCGGTTCTTACAGCTTGCTACTTAATAAATCGCATGCCCTCATCTATCTTGGATGAGAAAACTCCTCTCTCTCTCTAACCTTTCCTGAGAAGGAATTGTTCTCTCTTCCACCTCGGGTCTTTGGTTGTGTTAGTTTTGTCCATCAGTTGGTGTCAGGTCTTGATAAGCTCTCTCCCAGGGCTATCAAATGTGTGTTTGTCGGGTATTCCAGGACTCAGAAAGGCTATCGATGCTTTGATCCGCTGCGTCGAAAATATTTTGTTAGCGTCGATGTCACATTCTTTGAATCTGTCATGTTTTTCTCTCCTACAGGTGACCGAATGACTACTCCCCATTCTGATACTGAGGTCTCCTACATGCCACCTCCTCCTATGAGTCAGTTACCTTCTATGCCATCTCCACCACCACCTCCACCTTTACCACCTCCAGTGACCATTGTCCCACCGTTGCTAAAGTACTATACTCGTCGGTACGCCTCTGCTCAAGGTCATGGCCGGTCATCCAGCAGCCCTCAGGTTGGTTCTGATAACTTGATTACTAATGATGAGTTTGAGGATCCATTGATACATGAAACACAGGAGGATGATAATCATGGAGACTTGGATGTGCCTATCGCTACTAGGAAGCAGACGCGTACTTGTGCTTCCTATCCACTTGCTTCTCATGTCTCATTTCATCGTCTGATGGGTGACTTCCAGAGATTTGCGGTAGCCCTATCTGCTGTAGAGATTCCACGCAATTACCAAGAGGCACTCCAAGATAGCAAATGGCGTCTTGCTATGGAAGAAGAAATGGTTGCATTGCAGTCCCGTGGTACGCGGACACTTGTTTCTCCACCACATGGAGCGTCTATTGTTAGCTGCAAGTGGGTATTTACTGTTAAATATCATGCCGACGGAAGCCTTGATCGGTACAAGGCAAGGCTAGTGGCACGTGGTTTTACTCAGACATATGGAGTTGATTACTTGGACACGTTCTCTCCCGTTGCTCGACATTCTACCATACGTGCCATGCTTTCGGTTACTGTAGCACGAGATTGGCAGCTATTTCAACTTGATGTGAAAAATGCATTCTTATATGGAGATCTACACGAGGAAGTATATATGCAGCAGCCTCCGGGGTTCGCTACTGAGGGGGAGTGTGCTCAGGTCTGTAGACTTCATAAGGCGATATATGGCTTTAACAGAGTCCTAGAGCATGGTTTCAAAAGCTTTCAGATCTGATTGAATGGCAGGGCTTCAAGAGGTCAAATGCAGACCATTCTTTATTTGTGTAGAAGACGTCTAAAGGTACTGTGGCTATCATGGTGTATGTTGATGATATTATTGTTACATGAGATGATGAGCAGGGAATCAAGATGACTAAAGATTTTCTAGGCAGTCAATTTGTGACGAAGGATCTGGGTACCCTAAGGTACTTCTTGGGGTTGGAGTTTGCTAGAAATGCATAGGGTCTTGTGATGACCCAAAGGAAGTATGTTACAGATATGTTTGCAGAAACAGGAATGACGGGATGTCGACGGTCCATGTCTCCTATGGATCCTAGTATGAAGCTATTTGATGATGATACCGATGAAGTTGATAAGAGAAGATACAGAGAGATGGTTGGAAAGCTCATTTATATTACAATCACCAGACCTGATATTGCTTTTGCAGTGAATCGAGTTAGTCAGTTCATAGAGCAACCTCGACAGATACATATGGACGCACTACATATGATATTGAGGTATCTGAAATCAACTCCAGGCTCAGGATTACTATTCAAGAAAGGATACACACTCTCTTTATCCGCATATGCTGACGCAGAATATGCAGGCTGTCCTCAGAATAGGAAATCGACTTCAGGATTTGCAATATTTGTTGGCACTTCTCTTGTTTCTTGGAAAAGCAAGAAACAAACTGTTGTCGCAAGATCCAGTGCCAAGTCTGAGTACAGGGCTATGGCTAAAGCTAGTACAGAAATGATGTGGGTTCGATCAGTGCTATGTGATCTACATGTAGAGATCCCTCTACCCATGGAGTTACACTGTGATAACCAGGCTGCCCTATTCATTGCAAACAATCCAGCATTCCATGAGAGAACAAAACATATCGAGGTGGATTGCCATTACACCAGAGATATGATTCAGAAGGGACTGACCTCTACTTCCCATGTTAGCTCTGGAGAGCAAACTGTGGACATCTTCACCAAGCCACTGCCAAGAGGATCATTCCAGAAGTGTTCGTCCAAGCTGAGCATGATCGATATCTATGCTCCAGCTTGAGGGGGAGTGTGAAGATATTCGTGTTTTCATAGTTAATATGTACTTCTTCCTTATTTTCTTTTCCGGTTGTCTACTTTATGTAATTTACCCATAGGCCTCTCTACTATATAAGAGAGCCTAGGGTTCTAGGAAATATCAAGTGCTCTTATTTTCTCCAACACTATCACCAGGCCAAATATAATGTTTGTAGTAAGCAAAGTTAGCCAGTTCATGGAGCAGCCCAGAAATGTACATATGGATGTTGTCTATATGATATTGAGATATTTGAAGAACTCACTCGGCTCGGGTCATATATTTAGCAGGGATGCTTCTCTTGAGGTGACAGCTTGCGCAGATGCTGACTATGCAGGTTGTCCTAGGGACAGAAAGTCAACTTTGGGCTTTGTTGTGTTTGTCGGGATCTCACTTGTCTCATAGAAAAGCAAGAAGCAGACAATGGTGACTAGATCAAGTGCAGAATCTGAATACAGGGCAATGGCACAAGGGAGTGCAGAGATGATGCGGGTTACATCAGTATTGACTGACCTTACCATTGAGGTTCCTCTTCCTATGCAGCTTTTATGTGATAATCAAGATGCACTACTTATTGCCAATAATCCTGCAATTCATGAACGAACAAAGCACATAGAGGTGGATTGTCAATACACTAGAGAAATGATTCAGAAATGTCACATATCCACCTCCCATGTTTTCACAGGAGATCAGACGGCTGACATCTTCACCAAGGCTCTTCCTAAAGGTCCATTTCAGAGGTGTTGCTACAAGCTGAGCATGATAGATAGATATGCTCCAGCTTGAGGGGTTGTATTGAGATAAATATATCTCTTTGTCTTTTTTATATATTATGTTTTTCTCTGAGTACTTATTGTTAGCAATGTGAGCCCGGTGCGAACCATTCCTACAATAAATGTTATTGTAATAAATGATTTATCAATAAAAGTTATTGATTATTTTTTCACTCCCTTTCTGAGATTGAATGAATGAATGCACTATAAGGTCCTCTGTACAATAAGGGTTAGGGATTTTATCACTTGTGCCCTTCCAAACTATCGCAATATCAGTTATGCCCCTATCTTTTTGGTAATATCAGTTGTGCTCCTCACTTCTTGCTCCGCCATCAGTTGTGCCCTTCCGTCAGATTGACCGTCAATGAGTTGACTTAACCATGGTTTCATAAAACTTTGGTACAGTTAAGAGGGGTATTATTGTGCAGACCTCTTTATCTTCTTCCTCATGCATTTGTTCTTCTTCCTTTCTCCTCATAATTTCTCTCTCTTATTGACACCTTCATGCATCCATTGAATCTCTAAAATTTTTGCATTTTCACGGACATATCACTCATTACGGATCAAACGATGAATTTTATTGAATTTTTTGATGAATTTTGATGGGGGGGCCGTAGGGAGGGACAGGGGTTGCAGGGGGCGGAGGGGCTACGACATGGGGGCGGAGGGGCAGGGGCTGCAGGGGGCGGAGGTGGGAGGGGTTGCGACCTGGGCGCGGGGGCAGGGGCTGCGGGGGGCAGAGGGGGGGGGGATTTCGCAGGGGGCGGCGGGGACAAGGGTTGCGGGGTGCCGAGGGGGAGGGGTTGCGACCTGAGAGCGGGGGCAGCGGTGGCAGGGGCTGTGGAGGGCGGAGGGGGAGCTGCGGGGGCCGGATGGGAGGTGCGGGGGGCGGAAGGGCCTGTTGTGGGGGGCAAGGAGGCAATTCGGGGCGGGGGCAAGGGGGCGGAGGGGAGACCTGGGGCGGAGCGCCAGGGCAGAGCGTTGGGGCGGAGCGCTGGAGCGGAGCGCCGGGGCGGGTCGGCGGGCAAGGGGGAGGCGCGGGGTTGCGGGGGCCTGCAGGCGCAGCAGGGGCGGGGGGAGGAGGCAGGGGCAGGAGGATGAGGAAGATGAAGAGGAGGGAAGAGGAGGGAGGAGGAAGATGAATAGTGGTGTTGGACTTTTCAATTCATTTGTTTTTATTTAATTCCTGATGTGTCCCTAAAGTTAACGTCCGTTTGCGTTTGGGATGGACGGTCACTAACCCGAGGGCACCAGTGATAAAATAGCAAGAAGTGAGGGGCACAACTGATATTACCAAAAAGATAGGGCATAACTGATATTGCGATAGTTTGGAGGGGCACAAGTGATAAAATCCCTAAGGGTTATGTACCATGGCCAGCTTGATGATCATACAGCTCTTGATTCATTGATTGAATCATAGAGGTTGATGCTTGGATGAATATCTAAGGAGTTAGATAGAGGACTCATCAAGCATCATCAAATGATTATTAAGTGATGATCTCTAGTCTGAGTAGGAGATGGCAATCCTTTCTCATATGGCTGATATCTGACCGACTTCTTGATGCAGGTACTCTGCATGGGAATAGTGATTCGGAGGTGTCAGATTAGTTGAGTCAATGGGTTGACTTAACGAGATCGAGATAACCAAAGACCTATGTTGAATGCTGTCACAGCATAGGCATGCATCCTCTGACCAGAGATAGATGTGCTGTTATATGTCTGAGTGTGTACATTTGGCAAACCAATAGGTTGATGACCTAGCCAAGGTCTATACATCGGCGAGCTGGTGTGCATGTAAGTACATATGAGTAATACGATCTCTCAAAGGAATCATACAGGTTCACTTGTGAACTGGGAGACATGAGCTCACTCATAAGGTATTGGGACTGATCAAATTCCATGTATGGTCGTCGTGCTTTGGAAGCATGACATGAATTTGAAGGTAAGATATATGCTTTGGGAAAGCATATGATCTGTACCAATTCCCAATGACCAAGATTGAGAAACTTAATGATCAAACCCTGAAGATGATAGTGTAAAAGTGATCTATATCTTCAGGATGATCAAGATCTTCCAGTATGCAGGATGTACAGGTATTGGGAATACCTGAGGGTGATGTGATCATAAACGATTGTATAATCATGACGCTTCCATTCCGAGGGAGTGATGAAACAGGTTTGGATTGTAGTGACTCCTCTCAATAGAGAAGTGACCTAATCTTAGTCCAGGTATTGGACATTGATCTGAATGAGATTCAGATGCAACGAGAAGATTAGGTCTACGGTCTTGATTTGATCAAGCATCTGTTGGAGGTCCTTGAGATCTGGATTTGAGATGTGATCTCAACATCCAAGTCACTATACGTGGAACAATACAATCGCCATGTCCTTATCTCCAAGTATATGCGGAGAAATCGCATTATTCTTGAAATGGTTCAAGAATAATTCCATAAATCTAAGCATCACAGAATTGATGATTAATTGCGATTTAATCATCATGATGTGTGTGCGGAAATTATCCAATATAATGAAATGTGATTTAATTATTGTGGATAAGAATAATGTGGATAGAAATATCCAATTACTAATAATATATTATAAATGTGATTTATAATGTATTAGAGAGAGCTAATTATAATTTATATTTGTTGATTAATTATTAATGTGTATTGGATATACATTGTGTAATTAATTGAAAATGTAAATTATATTTTGTTTTGGGTTGTGAATGTGATTCACAAATTTCCAATGGTAAGGTTGCAATATTCTCAAAATTAATTATAAATTATTTTTGAAGAATAAATCACAACAAAAGTTGTTGGAAAAATAATGGAGATTACCATGGAGATTTGCAATCTCACGAGATTTCATGAGATTGCCTCCACATGGAATCATGTGGATGGCTACCAAGTCCTACTTGGAATTAGTGGCCGTCCACCATGATTAACATGGAGATGTAACCTCCATGTTTATTCTCTCCTTATTTGGTTGGTTTAATTTAGGATTGATTTATATTTGATTTGTCAAAAATATTTGATCTAAATTAAATCATAATTTGTTGGCTTTTACCAACAACAATCTTGGCCATTGGATTGAATATAAATCAATCTCATCTAATGATTTTATATGTGCCATGGATTGAGATCCATGGATCCCAAAACCCTATAAATAGAGAGGCATACCATGCTCTCTAGGGCTATGCAATTTTGGAGCAAACCTCTCTCTCTCATTTCCTCTCACACGCCAACTCTCTCTCTCTCTTTCTCTTTCTCTTTCTTGGTGGTCGTCCACCAAACCCTAGAGGAGAGTTTCGTCGTCGCCTTCGCCACCGCGCTGCCGCTTCGACGTTCTTCGGTTCTCCGTCTACTTGGAGTGCTACACTCACGAAGGAGACGTTCGATCTCGTATGACGAGATCAGGAGTTCACCGTGCTTGGATCATCTTGTTGGATTGCGAGGATCACGCGGTTCATCCCCACGCTCGCAAGGGTCTTCTCCGACGATCGGACTTGAGACAGGTCTCTTTTCCTAGAGACTAGATCAACCACGCTTCAAGAGGTATTCCTTTATACTTGTTGTGGTTCTAGATGAAACGATCCGATAATCGTTCTTGGATCAAGTGGTTTCATCGCATGAAATTTTTTTAAATTCCACTGCACAGGACAACTGGTACGACTAGTCGTTCTGCGTCGTATTCGATACGACGATCACGCTTCCGTGATGCGCTTGAGGATAATACCATATCCTTCACTTATCATGTAATTAATCCAAGGTCTTTTCTCCTATATAAGAGAGCCCTCGGTCTATTCTAATGTCAAGTCATTTTGTTCCACGACACTAGAGAATCCCCCAACAAAAGTTGCAAAGCCAGATGTAGACTTCTTGTCTTCGTATCATCCTGCATAATATGCATCTACACATGATGTCGCTGCCAGAGAAGTGCCTCTGCTAAATAGAAGGCCAGTACATGGAGAGGTTTTTAGATACCTCAGAATCATATGGATTGCATCCATATGTGCATTCATGGGTTGCTCCATGAACTGACTTACTTTGCTTCGAGGAAAGGATATCTCTAACATGTTAATGGTAACATAAAGGAGCTTCCCAACTAGTTCCATGTATATCCTCTTGTCTATCTTCTCGGTAGCTTCATCATATAGTTTCTGTTAGAAAATAGTAAGCGGAAGCGGAATGATAAAACAGAGCATAAGAACAAGAAACATAAACATGGAACACCATGATTTTACGTGGAACCCTCCTCCGTGAAGAGCAGGATGAAACCACGGGAGAAGCCCTCAAATAGGGCGTGTTTGTCTATTGACTTTCTCAAGAGATACAGGAGGTCTGGGGCTCTTAATATAGGCTTCCCAGAGCCTCCAATTCCCACCATTGGACGATGTGGGGACTAAACACTGGATGGGGTAAATGGATCTTCTCCATGATCCATTTACCCTGCTACAACTCAATAGGCGCACAACCAAATACTCTAACACTCCCCTCAAGCTGGAGCATGCAATGCTCAGCTTGGACAAACAGAAAGAAACTCAACTCAACGCTACAAGACACTATGGACAATATCAACCCAACGC
Organism: Ottelia alismoides; assembly: GCA_037367405.1. Taxonomy (NCBI): domain Eukaryota; kingdom Viridiplantae; phylum Streptophyta; class Magnoliopsida; order Alismatales; family Hydrocharitaceae; genus Ottelia; species Ottelia alismoides. Next base: position 661,480 of record JAZKJV010005208.1, on the reverse strand, counting down.
GCACATTGCTGCAGTCAAGGACGTTGCTTCTCATGCCGTACATGTGAGGAGGACAATCGGGCTGGAGTCTGAGTTAACTGAAGACTCGGAATCGGACCATCGAGTCTGAAACTGCGCCTGGAGTCTCCTCATCGGAGAACCGGGTCTCTCCCATCTGGCTCAGAGAATGGTGCTCTACTCCGGAGTACCTATGATACCACATAAAAACCCTTGACCACATGGCATAGGGAATGGTCATATGCTCTGGAGTGCCTATGACTCACATGAAAACTCTGGCCGAAACAACCACAAGAATGATGGAGACCACGAAACTGAAGACCGCACACTCATATGTGTCTGAAACTGGACTCGGAATCAATCGTCGAGTCTGTATGTCTGAACTGTAGAGTCTGATCATCTGGCTGGTCTGGAGACTGACATATGAATCTGGAATCAAGACCTGTGACTCTACATATATACTTCCCCTTTCTCCCATATTTGTCGGAAAATTGACATCGACTAAGTTAGGAGAAGACAAGATAGATGGGGAAAAACAAAAATAAATAAGCCGATTTTTTTTCGGCTTCTCAAAACATGGATAACAATTGACCGTTACAAATTTTTTTTTTCTCTCGGCCTCTCCTCTTTGCAATTTTTTTAATAAGCCGTGACAATTTTTTCTTTCTTTTTTCTTCTTTTTTTTCTTTTTTTATGGCTTTCACAAATCTCCTTTTTTTCTCAACTTGCGTACGGCTTTTTCTGCGTACACGCCTTTTTTTATAACATAAATATTTTTTTGTTTTAACCACTCACGGCCCAAGTGAAGGGCCCTTACATAATTGCATTTCTTTTCTTCGACTTTCAAGCAATTTTTTTTGACCCACAATGGGCCCAAACTGCAAAACTTGACATCCTCCTTTCTCTCCTTTTTTTTCTTTGAAATAGCACCCTCTTTTTTATTGGGCCCCCAATAACAAAACCTCCCTTCCTTTGCTTTTTAACTTCGGGCATTTTTTTTAACAGACAGCCCTTTCATTTAATATTTTTTTTAAATAATGATGCTTGCGTACGTAGGGTTCCCAACACAGGAACCCTATTAATGCCGCCCCCTTCATGCACGCCGCCAAGGGGTTTTTGGCGCGAGGGGAGAGGAGCACGTCGCACATGAGGATCGCATGCCTGAGGTTACAGCACGAGGCAGGGGTCTCGTGCCTTCAGGTTACGCACGAGAGGGCTGGTGGGCATGCGCGAGCCAGAGGGGGGGTACGTCGCCTCAAAGGGAGAGGTCGCGCGAGCCAGAGGGGGCGGAGGTTCCGCCAGCTGCTGGATCATGCGTCGCTGGCTGGAGATATGGAGAAGGTTCGCTCGGAGGAGCGAGATGGGATCCTGAAGGGGCAGCGCCGCTTGATGCGGCTTCTTCGACGAGTAGGGCTCCGCCTGGAATCGACTAGAATCGCCATGGCAGAGGGGATCGGGCAAGAGAAGGGTTCTGTCTGTGCAAGGACTCCGTCAGGAGAGGGTTCACCAGGAAGGTGGAAGAAGGGATGTTGCCAGTGCCTGTTGATGTTGCCTGGAGATCGGGAGGCGAAACTACGCCTCTGGTGAACTGCGCTGATGAGGGCCTGCGTGTCATCGTTTCTTGGTCTTCAAGTGGAGGACGCACACCTTCCTGGATGAGGGAGAAATCAACATGAACTGGAGGCGTTGTAATCGCCTATACGCGCTGAGAATATCGCGAGAAATCAACATGAATTGAACGTGATCTGGAGATACAAAATCATACGACTCCTTCGACATAGAGGCGTGTCAGGCAGACACGACGGCCCTTCTAAAACTAGGGTTCAGAAACCCTAAATCTGTGTTTGAATCGAAACATAACAGGGTTCCAAAAATTGAATTATGAATATGATAATATCGAATATCGAACAATAAATCAAAATAAAATCCACGAGAATCGACCTGCTCTGATACCATGTTAGAAAATAGTAAGCAGAAGCGGAATGATAAAACAGAGCATAAGAACAAGAAACATAAACATGGAACACCATGATTTTACGTGGAACCCTACTCCGTGAAGAGTGGGATGAAACCATGGGAGAAGCCCTCAAATAGGGCGTGTTTGTCTATTGACTTTCTCAAGAAATACAGGAGGTCGGGGGCTCTTTATATAGCATTCCCAGAGCCTCCAAGTCCCACCACTGGACGATGTGGGACTAAACACTGGATGGGGTAAATGGATCTTCTCCAAGATCCATTTATCCTGCTACAACTCAATAGGCGCACAACCAAATACTCTAACAGTTTCATGCTTGCGTCTATAGGGGTAGTGGTTGGCCTGCAGTCTGCTATACTAGTCTCCAGTAGAAGATCAACCACAAACTTCCTCTGAGACATCACAAGACCATGTTAGTTCCTGACAAACTCTAATCCAAGGATGTAGAGTAAACTACCAAGGTCCTTGGTCACAAACTGCTGACCTAGGAACTCCTTAGCAGACAAGGCCTTAAATGTCGGTTTCGGTCACCATTTCGGTACCAACCAAAACAGAATTTCAATGGAATTTCGGTGGAATTTCGACCGAAATTTCGGTCATTTCGGTCATTTTTTGTACTAAGACCCCCATATTTCGGTCATTTCGGTTATTTCAGTCGAATTTCGATTTCGACTGGATATCGATATTCGACAGAAATTCGACCGAATTTCGCTGAAATTTGAGGCCATGTTAGCAGACTAAATACCCTGATAATCATTTCCTATGATAATTAAATCATCAAAAAAACCAGAATGGGAATGGTATCTTTCCGTGTCCTCTGAACGAATAGATAATGATCGGTAGTAAATCTCACGAATCCATGTTGCTCAATCAACTCTGAAAGCTTCTGAAAACAAGCTCTCGGGCTCTGCTTAAGGCCATAATCGCCTTGTGGAGCATGTACACCTTCAGAGCCTTCCCCTCAATAGCGAAACCAGGTGGTCGTTGCATGTATACCTCCTCATGCAGATCCCCATATAGAAAAGCATTTTCACACCAAGCTGAAAAAGTGACCAATCCCGAGTCACAACAACTGAGAGGAGAATCCACATAGTAGAATGTCTAGCCACCGGTGAGAAGGTATCATGGTTGTCCACCCCATATGTCTGGGTAAACCCACGCGCTATAAACCTTTCCTTGTAGTGATCCACACTGCCATCTGCCTCTTGCTTTACCGTAAAGATCCATTTACACCTCACCACAAAAGCATTTGGGGCAGAAGAAACAATGCCCCATGTACCACGTGACTATAATGTCGTCGTTTCCTCTTCGATGACAAGTCGTCTTCTATTGTCTTATACTACATCCAGATCCAGGTATGTATGTTGAAGTATTGTTATTTGCGCCCATTGAGATGTAGCAGGGTAAATGGATCAAGGAGAAGATCCATTTACCCCATCCAGTGTTTAGTCCCACATCGTCCAGTGGTGGGACTTGGAGGCTCTGGAGAGGCTATATAAGGAGCCCCAGACCTCTTGTACTCATTGAGAAAAAGCAATGCATAGCATGCCCCTTTGAGGGCTTCTCCCGTGGTTTCATCCCGCTCCTCACGGAGTAGGGTTCCACGTAAAACCATGGCATTCCATATTTGATCTTTCTTGTTTATGCTCTGTTTATCAATCGCTTCCGCATTCTTCATATTTTATAACATGGTATCAGAGCGGTTCGATTCTCGAGGATTTCAAGTTCTTTAGTTTTGTTCATTCGAGATTCGAGGTTATGTTGAATTATTTTTTGATGGGATATATCCAAGTTTTGGCACAAAGTTTGCTTCCAGATTTCTGTCGTCGCGCGCTGGAAGTTGCTGGCTGCAGCGGTTTTGCGGCTGGAAGAGATCACAGCGTCTCGCCAGAAACGAGAGAAAATGCGATCCATCAACTCCTGCGCCTCCAAACGAGAGGCGACGCCTCTCTTTCATCATGCGGCGGTCTCCAGAGCCTCAGGCGCAGGTCCCAGGCGCAGGTGCGACTGCGCATCGCGCTTCAGCCGCACGCGCGTACCCCAGGCGGCAGTGTCCAGCGTGCCCAGGCGGTGGCCCCTCCTACAGCGAAACCCCTTCGCGTAAACCAGCAGAGGCGCAAGGCAATCTCCTCCCTCTCTCGCAACCCGACCGGATCTCCTTCTCCGCACCACCCATCGGGCGGCGCAAGCGCTTGGCGGCGACGATCGAAGAGAGATGCCCCGCTCTCCAACCTCCCTTGCGGCTCTAGGATTTCGGCGGCGGCGTTTCTTCCAGAAAAGGGACCCCGTTGGTAACCCTAAATAGATCCAAAGGCTCGATCCCCCACCCCCTTTAAAAAAAATATTATTATGGGCTGAGGTGTAATAAATGCCCAAATGGGCCGTGAATGTGTTATAAAAAAAGGAGAGGAATGACGGAGAAATGTGGGAAGGCCCAGCATGTTAGAGAAAAAAGAAAAAAAGGGGTCGTTATGTCAAGGCCCAGTTTGGGCTGCAAATATATAAAAAAAAGGAGTCATGGTGAAAAAAAAGGGGGGAGAGATTTAGAAAAAAAATGGGAGTTTGAAAAGGCGCGTACAAATTGAAAAAGCCAAACGCAAAAAACTGTAAAGCCGTAAAAAAAGGGGAGGTTGAACGGCTTATGTTTAAAAAAATCATCATGGCGGCTATTAAAAATAAAAAAAATGACAAAGACGCAAATTTCATGTTCTTGTTGTTTACCCCCTATTTATCTTGTCTTCTCCCAACTTAGTCGATGTTCATTTTCCGACAAGTATGGGAGAAAGGGGGAGTATATGTAGAGTCACAGGTCTGTCCAGATGTTCCAGATTCACATGCAGATTTTCAGACCATTTAGATTCCAGACTCTACAGTCCGGTTTCAGACTCGACGATCATGATTCCGAGTCCAGTTTCAGACACGCACGAGTGTGCGGTCATTTTCAGATGAGCATATGTTGCCATCATTTGTTCATGGTCTCCATCAGTATTCTTGTTTTTGTCGGCCAGAGTTTTCATGTGAGCCATAGGGACTCCAGAGCATAGGACCATTCCCTATGCCACTGAGGACAAGGGTTTCATGTGGTATCATAGGTACTCCAGAGTAGAGCACCATTCTCTGGGCCAGATGGGAGAGACACAGTTCTCCGACGAGGAGACTTATTTCAGACTCCATTCTCCAGCGACCGTGGACTCCGACGAGGATTGCACAGCCACGGCTCTTTTTCAGTTCGGCCCTTTTTAGAAATGGAGCAGTTGTCCACAATATTGTGGCGGGCCAGAGTTCTCCGACGAGGAGACTCATTTCCAGTTGCAGCGACTCTGACAGGCGTAGTTCAGAGGGCATGCTCTCCGATGAGGAGATTCAGAAGACTCACACTCCAGCCCGCTCGTCCTCCTCACCTGCACGGCATGAGAAGCAACGTCCTCGACTGCAGCAATGTGCGCGTTGGGTTGATATTGTCCGTAGTGTCTTGTAGTGTTGAGTTGAGTATCTTTTTGTTTGTTCAAGCTGAGCATTTCATGCTCCAGCTTGAGGGGGAGTGTTGGAGTATTGTTATGTGCGCCCATTGAGATGTAGCAAGGTAAATGGATCATGGAGAATATCCATTTACCCCATCCAGTGTTTAGTCCCACATCGTCCAGTGGTGGGACTTGGAGGCTCTGGAGAGGCTATATAAGGAGCCCCAGACCTCCTGTACTCATTGAGAAAAAGCAATGCATAGCATGCCCCTTTGAGGGCTTCTCCCGTGGTTTCATCCCGCTCCTCACGGAGTAGGGTTCCACGTAAAACCATGGTGTTCCATGTTTGATCTTTCTTGTTTATGCTCTGTTTATCAATCGCTTCCACATTCTTCATATTTTATAACAATGTCTGTGGAATATTAACAGAAGATAGACCCATTACAAACCTCCTATAACCCTCCAAAAATAATCCAAGGAAACATGCGCAGCTAGACAGTACGTCCACAAAGCAATAGGCACATCAAGATCATCAGCCTCTATAATCTCTGGGGAAGGTATATGCTCCTCTTGTACAGCGTCCTGTGGAACAATCATGTTACCAAGGCCATCAGTAGAAATAATGTGTTCAAGACATACTTGAGGCGTGCTGGATGATGGGGAAGGCGCATGAGCAGAGGAAAGAGTAGAGGGCCTACGAATGTAAAAGCTTGGTAGAAATGGGGTCAGTGTAGATGGTGGGAGCTGAGCCCTTGAAGGTACCGGACGAAGAGAATTTATCACCCTTGTTCTCTGACATGATAAAAAAACAGTCGCTAAATGGAACTCGACTGGAAGTAGACTGATGTGAGTGAGTCTATAAGATCATATGGAGGATTGGTTGTATGTAAAGGCTCATACAATCATCCTCTTCAATCCTTGGTGTGCGCTAGGGCCGAAAAACACGATTTATAGGTCTGAAATCGCATTTTCCGATCAAAATCAGATCAGATAATATCAAATTGCTAGATGGCCTTTCAGAGGGCCACGGGGATGCGTGGAAGCAAGCAGAGGACCTAGGGTTCCATGCGATGGTGCGAGACGGCTAGGAGGGGTGGCGTGAAGCTACAGCTGCACCACGAGGCACTGTACAGCAGCTCGTTGCTTCCTGGTTGCCGCACGAGCGGCAAGGATGCCATTGCGAGCCTTGGCGGCGGCGTTGAAAGCCGTGCGAGAAGGCAGAGACAATGGGGGGAGGGCAGCAGCCGCTGGCAGCAACGCCGGAGGCCGCGCGAGAGGGACGCGTCAGCGAGAGAGGGCTGGCAGTGGTGGGATTTGGGAATTAGGTCAGGGCACTGGTCTAGGATCACCGCTCTAATACCAGAGAATAGAACAAGATACCTTCATATAGATCCTATAGGAGAAAATTCCTAGGGTAAATTACATATGATGCACAAAGAGTAACATAATTAAGAAAAGGTAATAAAAGAATACAAATATCTCAACAAACATGAATCGTGCAAGCTATATACAAATACAAAGGATGGAAGTAGAGGAGGCTTTGAAGGTTATGAGATCTGGGAAAGGTGTAGGACCTAATGACATTCCTATAGAAGATCATAGAGCTTTAGGTGAGCGTCGTTTGACTTGGATTTCAAATTTTTTCAATGTTATTTGGTGAAACAAGGAAATGTATGAAGATTGGAGGAGAAGCATCGTGGTACCTCTTTCTATGCACAAATAAGACATTCGAAATTGTTCAAATTACATATGTATCAAGCTGATGAGTCACACTATGAGAATTTGATAATGTGTGATTGAAAAAAGGTTGAATCAAATTTCCAAAATAAAAGAAAACCAATTTGAATTCATGACAGGTCGCTCTACTATTGAAGCCATCAATTTGCCGAGGAGAGCAATGGAGATTTATAGAGCTAAAAGGAAGAACCCCATATAATTTTTATTGGTTTGGAGAAGGCTTATGATTCTATCTCACGGGAAATATTGTCGAGAGTTTTAGGGAAGAGACAAGTACCTTTCCTATACATTAACCTCATAAAAGATACATATGATAGGGCTTCATCTTGTGTAAGGATACAGCTTGGAAAGATAGACTATGTTGACATCAACATTGGTCTGCATCAAGGTTCAGCTTTAAGTCCATTCCTTTTTACTTTGATTATGGACGAGTTGACAAGTCACATTTCAAGATGAGATACCTTGGTGTATGTTATTCGTTGATGATATTGAGTTGATTGATGAGACAAGAGATAGCGTAAATGATAAGCTTGAGATCTGGGGGCATGCATTGGAAAATAAAGGATTTCGTATAAATAGGGCTAAGACCGAATATATGAAGTGCACTTTTGATGGAAGCAATGGTGAAGGAATCGAGGTGAATATTGGTGACGATAACATTCAGAAGATATATCCTTTTAGATACTTGGGATCTATTTTCCAACATGATAGGGAAATTGATGGAGATGTTACTAATAGTCTAAATACAAGTTGGCTAAAATTGAGATGAGCATTTGTTGTTCTCTATGACAACAAAATTTCTTTGAAAATCAAAGGAAAGTTTTATAAAGCAGTCGTGAGACCTGCTATGATCTATGGATCTAAATATTGGCCTATCAAACATAGACATGTGCAAAGAATGACAGTAGCAGAAATGAAAATGCTAAGGTGGATGTGTGGACACACGTAAAGATTGGATTCAAAATGTTGCACTCAGAAGGAAAATTTGTGTAACTCCGATCGAGGATAAGATGCAAGAAAATCACTTAAGGTGGTTTGACCAATTGCAAAAGAGGTCAGCCGATGCTCCAGTAGAGAGATGTGAGTTTTGGGATGTTGAGTCGGCTAAGAAAAAGAGAAGAAAGTCCAAGAAATGTTGGAATGAGGCTATATAAAGGGATCTTAGTTTTTTTGCATCTAAGCCCGAGAATGACTCAAGATAGATCTGAATGGAGGTAAAGAATCCATGTAGTTGACCCTACTTAATGTGAGAAAAGGCTTTGTTGTTGTGTTGTTGAACTCCTCTCCGAATTAGCACCGAAAATGGCGATGCTGGCCAGATCTAGGGTTCCAAGAACCTTAGATTTTTCTCAAAGTCTGTAATGACGATTTTCACAACCGGAATGGAACCTTCATGAATAGACAAGAATCAAATATGCCCTACTAATAGAATCTCGAACAAATCACGAACATAAAATACATCTTTGAGAATCGACCCTACTCTTATACCATGTTAGAAATCGAGAATGTGGAAGCACAATATCAAAGAAATATAATAATTAATAAACATGAAGAACACCGAGATTTTACATGGAACCCTAGTCCATGCATAGCGGGATGAAACCACGGGAGAACTCCTATAATGGCTTGTTGTTTCTATTCTCCTTTCCCATCGGATACAATAGGTGTACCTTCTTATATAGCCCCCACTGACTCTCCAAGTCCTGCAAATAGCCGATTTGGGACTAAACCACTGGACGTGTTAATTGGACCCTAGAGGGATTCAATTACCAATCACTATAATGATGCATACTCCAACAAAGATTAATTAAACTGTAGTATCTAGGTTAAGTGATTAATGCATTATCTAGGTCAAATACACAAAACAATGCATCAGTTGGACATATGAGACAAAATGCATTTTTATTTTGGGTTTTAAATGCACGTTGGTTTGATACAAAATGCAACATAATGCAATTAAGTAACATCATACATACAAACACATAAAGATGTACCTAGATTTCTAGATTAACTTAAACACTAAATAGAATAAAAATCAAAGTCAAATTGACGTTCAAGAAGAAGCTAGATTACATTAATGGCATTTTAATCATTGATCAAATTTACTCAAATCGGAGAATTATCAATGGTATTATCTACATGAGAGAATAAGCATCAAAATGAAATTGAAATCATTAAAATTGAAGTCCATATGTGAAAGGTATAGCATAAAATATCCAAGGACATGACTGAAAGAAAACATAATAAAAATAAATTACAAAATATCATAAATAGGCCCTTTAGGGAATTAAATGCAATTTTGAAAAGTCGAGAGGGCTTATGTGTAATTCTTTCTTCTGCGTGGGGACATGCAAGCAATATCAAGAACCCGACAAGGGTCCCTTGTAATATTCCCAAGCAAAGCATGTGTCTCACGTGCATAATTGGACATATTTACAATTTTGAAGAATCAGTGGGCAGATGCTACAAATGACCCGACCCCGTGCACACTTGGCATGTGCGAGAAGGTTTGGATTCTGATTCGGTCGGTCGCAGGTGGCTCAAATCATGTGGCTGCCCGAGTGGCTTCAAAATAGGCATGGTCCCATCGAGGCTCATGGCTGGTGCTGAGGCTAGAGCGGCATGTGGACCATCAGATCAACCTCGATCCGACAGCATCTGCTATCCCTCGCTCCGTCGTCCTCCTCCTCTGTGCGACGATGTAAATGGAGCTCCAACGATCCCTTGGAAACTCCTTTGTGTGCCTCTTTGAAGGTTGAAGAAGATACAATAAAGGCCGACGAAAGCCATGATGAGAGAGGAAGTGCTGAGGTTGACTAGATCAGTGAGTCGACTCCCCCTCATCAGCGATGGAGCTCTAGAGTGGAGCTGCTTTGAAACTTCCGGCCATTGAAGAATGTTAGAAATCGAGAAGAAATCGAGAATGTGGAAGCATAATATCAAAGAAATATAAATAGAGTAAACATGAAGAACACCAGGATTTTACCTGGAACACTACTCCGTGAGAAGCAGGATGAAACCACGAGAGAACACCTTGAAAGGCAGATGTTTTCATTAACTTTTCGCGTCTGATACAATGGGTGTGGGGCTCCTTATATATCCCCCACTAAGTCTCCAAGTCCCACAAATAGTAGACGTAGGACTAAGCCATTGGATATGGCAGTTGCACCCTGGAGAGATCCAAATACCCATCACTACATGTGACTCATATACTCCAATACTCCCCCTCAAGTTGAAGCATGCAATTCTTAGCTTGAACAAATAGAAAGAACTCACAATACAAGGAACTACATACAATATCAACTCAACGCATACTCTGTTGTCGGTTGTTGTTGAGGACATTGCTTCTCATGTCGTGATGGTGAGGAGGAACAAAAGTGTTTGAGTGTGAGTTGAACTGAGTCTCCCCCATCAGAGAACATGTGATTTGTACTACGCCTGTTAGAGTTACTGAAACTAGAATGAGTCTCCACCTGAAGAACTCTGGCCCACAACTGCTCCATCTCTCTGAACAATTGAAATGGAAAAAAGTCGTGGAACCATCCTCGTCAGAGTCCGCGGTCACTGGAGAATGGAGTCTGAAAGTCTCATCGTCGGAGAGTTCTGTCTCTCTCACACTGGCTTAGAGAATGGGATCACTATTATGAAGTCACTACGAAACCACATGAAAAACCTAGCCCACAATGGCATAGAGAATGTGATCTCTACTCTGGAGTCCCTATGGATCACAACTGATGAATTGAACACACATATATGCGTCTGAACACTCTAAACTAATCTGAAAGTAAAATTTGAATCTAAACTGTAGAGTCTGACCACTATTTAGCATCTGGACTAGAGAATCTGAATATGAATGACATAACTCTACACAATACTCCCCCTTTCTACCATATTGGTCGGAATAGAAGACATCAACCAAGTTGGGAGAAGACCTGAATATGGAGAAAAACCAATGAATCACATAAGCCGATCTCAATATTTTTTCAGCTTTTCTTCTCGCAAATTTTTTTCGACTATTTCTTCCTTTTTTTATAGTCATCTCCCCCCTTTTTACTCGTGTACAGATTTTTTGTACGCACCTTTTTCAAAAGAAATTCCTTCCCTGTTTTTTTGTTTATAAAACATCAGCACATTGTTGAGCTAAAATAAGCATGGGCCTTTTTTCTGCTTTTTGGGTCCGCCTCTTCCCTCCTTTTTTGTTTCTATTTCCAGCCTAATTGGGTCGAAATATGACCTACTATATTTTTAATTACTTGCAAGGCCCATTAGGCCTTTATAGAAAAAAATCAAAGAGAGAAAAAGAATTCATGCTGCTATTTAGGTTCCCTTCGTGAGAACCCAATTCCACAAAAAATAGAAGTCTCTTCCCATAGCATCATTGTTGGCTAGAACTAGAGGGCGATGGGGCTCCGCTTGGTGCGCTGGAGATCACTTCGCAAAGGATGCGCGATGTGCAGCACTGCCAGGAGACATTGGGTCCACACCGTTGTCGCCAACAGATCTTCGAAGCAGTGGATCTACCTAGAGTGGATCGTAGCTCTGTCTGGAGCTACCTCGTGTGTCGCCTACGCATGGAATGCACCGAACTGATTGTACCTAAGATTGCGATAAAGGGTTGCGGGCTTCTTTTTCATTTCTTATCGTGCAAGGTCTTGGAGTCCATGCCATGCTCTTCTTTTACTAGCTTTAACCATCTTGGATCCAATGTTGTTGTTGTTGCTTGTGGATGTGTTGCATCATCCTGTCGAACGGGAGGCTGGATAATTAGGTCATGCACTGGTGGAGATGCGCAGCCTCTTGGAGATGGAGGTGATTCGTTCCTGATGGAAGTTGAACTGACATGGAGGGATGAAACCAGGGTTCCCGAGGAACCCATCTTCTTCTTGTGCCGATGGACTTGAATGTGGGGCTAATGCACTGCCTGGAGAACAAGGGTTCCAAGCCATCGATGGAGTCTTGATGATCAAGACCAGATTAAGCAAAGCATGGAACTAAGGTTTCGATGAAACCCTAGAGTTCCTGGATTTGAATAAAATCTTAAATCTAAACATTTAATCTGCAAGAATAAGATCTTCCAAAATTTAGTGACGGCTGAAAAATTAGGGGTTCAGAAACCCTAAAAAACTGAACTCGATCTTGAACGTTCTTGAACAATAAATAAATAATCTTCAAAAATAAATCTTCAAAATCAACCAAGAATTGAATCTCGAATAAATCATGAAAATAAAATAAATCTTCAAGAACTGAACCAACTCTAATACCATGTTAGAAATCGAGAATGCAGAAGCATAACATCAGAGAAATAGAGTAAACATGAAAAACATCAGGATTTTACGTGGAACCCTACTCCGTGAGGAGCGGGATGAAATCACGGGAAAATATCTCAAAGGGATGATGTTTTTATTAATTTTCTCATTTGATACAATGGGTGTAGGGGTCCTTATATAGCCCCCACTAAGTCTCCAAGTCCCACAAGTAGTAGATGGGAGACTAAACCATTGGATGTGGTAATTGGACCCTAAAGGGATCCAATTACCAATCACTACATGTAACACATATGCTCCAACAAAGACAAGCGACCTACAAGGTTAGGGAATAGCCACATGGTGATCAAGTGGGTGATGTGAGATGGAATGGGGACCCTGGAGGGGTGAAGGAAGCGAAGGTCTGATGGATTCCTCCGTCGTGTTGGCAGAGCAAAGGGGGCGAGGTGGTCAGGCCCTCAGGGGTGTAGAAGAAGGAAGAAAGTGTTTGAGACCCTCCTCGAGGATCATGGATCCTCGGTGAAGGTCGGGACCAAGTAGGATAGGGTGGAGGTGCTCTGTACATGGAGAACAAATTCGAAGAAAATAAAAGAAAAGCAAACAAAAGCTTACCTGGAAATTAAGGAGGACGCCGAAGGTGGATGAGGGGCTTGGGTTGAGCTCCAAGAGAAGCTCTAGTCTTCGCTTAACTCATCTAGCCATACGGAGAAGCTCGAACAACCTTGGATTGGTCGTGGCACGGCCTGACATCCATGAGTCTCACTGAGGCCTTTGGTCGTCATCACATCGTCAATCCAACCTTCCCCTATACAGGTGGAGAGACGATGGGCCTCAACCCGTGTGAAGATGGACCCTTGGTGCAGGTGGTAATAAAGACCCATTTGAAGAGAGGAGTGATTCCAGGTGGTCGATGGGTCAAGATTCAAACTCTCCTCATTTGTCGGTCATTAGAGAGTGGAAGTTATGATTAGGTCATGAGTGAGGGAAATCTGGTTTATGACGAGGAGTTGGAATGAGGTGGAGAGGAGGCTAAGACGGTTAGGAAAACATGGAGAAGTCGGGCGGTTATGGCTCGAGATGTCACTGGAAGAAGAAGTTGGAGATTGAAGGCAGTAAGGTTCATGAAAGCTGTATGCGTATGCGTTCTGGTCACCGAATACTGATTAAGCAGTATGCGGGGGCATATGCGGGGTATATGCGGTTCTACCGGTTCTCTAATTTTTAATTTTAAAATAAATAAATATTTATGAATAGCATAACCACTGAATTTATGTATTTATGTGGAGTTAAAGAAGATCTAAGAAAAACGGTTGATGTTAAATGGGTATGTATATATGCTTTTAATTGTCTCATACTTGATCACAAAAAAATATTTACCATAAAAACTTCACATATTATATGATTCGTAATAACAAAACTTCAATATACATACATGCACTACATGAGCAAAGCCTCAGTCGACATATATAAAAGATATTCGACGATACATAACATATACTCGTGAAATCAATACATGAAAAAAAACATTGCATATACATAATGGTATAATGCATGCAATTGTATAGAAATGCATGTTGTATTCTTACCATTGAATGAAGGAAGAGGCAGAGTTACGGAATTAAGGACCTGAATGAGAAGATTGAAAATTTGGACCTATTGGAGCAGTATGCGGGATATATGGGGGATATATGGGCCGCATATGTGGAAACGACGCTTATTGCACTGATTCATGTAATCGGTGCGGTCTGCATGCCGCGCGGGCATATGCAGCATGTGCGGCTGATTTAGTGAACACTGGAAGGCAGTACAGCAGCCTTCGGATCCAATGGTTGGGGGGAAGGTATGGGTGTGCATCTCTGACGAGATCTGATGATCTCATCGGATGGTTGAGAGTGGAGTGGAAAGCAATGGCTCTAATCAGATCATCAGAGGCGATCCAATGGTGGGAAATTGGTAAGGGGTGAAGAAGGGTCGACCCATGTGGACTTTCTAAAGATCTATTGTCAGTTGCAACATCAGTGTTTCTATGGCACATTTGTCAGCAGATTTTAGGAAGTTTGTTGTTGAATTATCTACCGTGGCGATTCCACGATCCTGTCAGGAGGCTAGGCTATGCAAGATAATCAGTGGTATCTTGCAATGGAGGAGGAAATGGATGCATTATAGTTGCATGGCACTTAGAGTTTAGTCTCAGTTCCCCTTGAAGCATCTATTGTTAGCTGGGTGTTCACCAGGAAACACTGGGCAGATGGTACAGTGGATCAGTATAAGTTGAGGCTTATTGCATGAGGGTTCACCCAGACGTATGGGGTCGACTATCCGGATACCATTTCGCTAGTGGCCCACTTCGGGTCCTTGTTACTGTTGTTGTAGTGCAAGATTGGCCATTGTTTTAGCTTGATGTCAAGAATGCATTTCTCTATAGCGATCTCTAAGAGGAAGCCTACATGCAGCAACCACCAGGGTTTGTTGCTAAGGGGGAGTGTCAGCACATTTCATAAGGTTATCTATGGCCTTAAACAAAGTCCAAGAGCATGGTTTCAGAAGCTCTCAGACTTAATTGAGTAAAAAGGGTACACAAGGTCGAATGCAGATCACTCGTTGTTTATTCAGAGATCCTAGGGAGTCATAGTTGTTATTATGGTTTATGTTTATGACATCCTCATTACATGAGATAATGTGCAGGGGATTAGCAATGCTAAGGAGTTTGTTGAGCAACAATTTGTTACCAAAGATCTTGGTTCTTTACGATACTTCTTGGGATTAGAATTCATCAGGAACCATCAGGATCTTGTGATGACCCAAAGAAAGTATGTTATAAACCTTCTAACAGAGACATGCATGAGCGGGTGTAGACCTGCAACTACTCCTATGGACCCCAATGTGAGACTATATGACGATGATACAAAGGAAGTGGATAAGAGGAGATACATAGATCTGGTAAGGAAACTACTTTATGTTACAATCACCAGACCAGATATCTTATTTGTTGTTAGTCGGATCAGCCAGTTCATGGAGCAACCCAAGCAGGTACATATGGATGTTGCTTACATGATTCTTAGGTACTTCAAGTCATATATCATCTCACGGTGCAGGGCTATTTTTCAAGAGAGGGACATCCCTCAATGTCTCAGCTTGTGCAGCCGATGTCACTGTATTTGAGTCTATTATGTATTTTGCTCCTACAGGATGACTCCGTCTGACTCTCTACGACTAGACTACCTCCAGTACCTATAACTTCATCATCTCCACCACCTCCACCACCACCTCCACCAGTACCACACATGCTTTTGTGCCTACCCCTGTACCACCATCCAGTACATTGCCCTATATGTTACCACATTTCAATGTCTGCATGCCTTACACAGTTCTCCCTGCTCATGGGCCTTCCTCATCATCCAGCACCCCTATGTATGTATTGAGGACATCATTTCTACTGATGGCACTAGTGATTTGTCCATGCAGTAGGATCTTTACAGGATGAGCAGGTTCCCCCTCAGGATGGTGATTCACAGGTTGAGGAGGAGGCATGTGATATTGATGTATTTATTGCTCTGCAGAAGTAGAGACATACTTGTGATATCTATCCTCTTGCAGCCCATGTTTTCTTCGACCGACTCTAAGAGGACTTCAAGAGGTGTTTCGTGTGATTTTCAGCTGTGGAGATACTACCGGCATATCATGAGGTAATAAAGGGCAATCACTAGCGTCTTGCCTTGGAGAAGGGGACGGTCACGTTACAATCATGTGGAACATAGAGCATTGTTACAATTCCTATAGAAGCATCTGTTGTGGGATGCAAATATGTGTTCACGGTGAAGCACCGAGCAAATGACAGGCGAGGCTTGTGGCTTGTGGGTTCACCTAGACATATGGGGTGGACTATCAGGATACTTTCTGTCCAGTAGCTCAGTATTACACTGTGAATCATTCTCTCTGTTGCAGTAACACGAGGCGGGCCCCTATATCAGCTTGATGTAAAGAATGTGTTTCTCTATGGCGAGTTACTAAAGGATGTTTACATGCAACAACCACCCGAGTTCTCTATTGAGGAGTGTCAGAAGGTTTGTAGAGTTTACAAGGCGATCTATGGCCTTAAGCAGAGTCCAAGAGCACGGTTCAAGAAGCTCTCGGATTTGAAAGAGTTGCATGGGTTTGTGAGATCAACTGCAGGGTACAGCTGCCATACTAGTCTATGTTGATATCATGTTATAAGCGATGATGTGCAAGGCATCCAAGTTGCTAATGATTTCCTTGGTCGCAAGCTTCTAACTAAGGGCGTTGACAGTCTACATTACATCATTAGACTAGAGTTCACTAGGGACTAGTGATGTCTTGTGATGACTCAGAGTACGTACATTACAAATCTTCTCTCTAAGACGGGCATGACATATTACAGGCCTGCCACTACTCCCATGGATCCGAGCATGAAGTTATATGATGATGACACCGAAGAGGAGGACAAGAAGATTTACAGGGAGCTCGTTGGGACGCTCCTATATGTGACCATCACCAGGCCATATATATCATTTGCATTGGGCAGAGCGAGCAAATTTATGAAACAACCTAGACAGCACATATGGATGTGTCCATATGATTCTGATGTATCTGAAGACCTCATGTGGCACTATTTTTTATTTAGTATAGGCACATCCATTGATGTTATACCCTACGCGGATGTAGATTATGCGAAGTGCCCCAAGGACAAGAAATCTACCTCTGACTTTGAAATGTCTGTAGGGAGTTCCTTATGTCATGGAAGAGCAAGAAGCAAACGATGGTCTCCAGATCTAGTGCAGAATCAGAGTATAGAGCTATGTCACAGGGGAGTATGAAAATGAGTAGGTCAGATATGTTCTTACTGACCTAGTAGTTGAGGTGCCTCTTACTATGCACCTCCAATGCCATAACCAGGTTGCTCTCTTCATTGCCAAGAACACAGTCTTCCATAAGAGGACAAAGCATATCGAGGTAGACTGTTACTACACTCAAGACATGATTCATTTCCACCTCTCTTGTCAACTCAGGAGATTGGACAGCAGATGTGTTCACCAAGGTCCTACCAAGAGGGTCATTCCATAGATGTTCCAAGCTGAGCATGATAGATATATGCACTCCAGCTTGAGGGGAGTATTGAGATATTAGTTATCTTTTATCACTTTTATGTATTCTCTTTTCTTTCCATCTACACTATGTAATTTGCCTAACATGTTTCTCCACGATAAAAGAGAACCCTAGGGCCCCATGAATAAGCAACTCATTATTTTCTCTCATCAGTAACTAAAGAAAGTCTAATATGCATTGTATTGGTTTTTATCATAGGGGTAAAAGTTTCCATGTAGTCAATATTATACTTTTGAGTAATGACTTCGCATCATTCAACGTCTACTAGATTCATACTTTATGATGTAAACCTACCCTGAAGCAACCATAAGCAGACCATCAAGAACATCCACAGTGGCCTAAGTGTGGTTTTTGGTGAAGTACCTCCATATATTAATGGATACATCAAATCAATCTAGGGTCAATATTGAATTTTTTTTGGCAACATTCCTAGTGATCATAGATGTAAAAGGAGGAGATAAAATATTTATAATCACTTTTAGATTTTGAATAACTAATATATATGTTAATAAAGTACTCGGTCTGCATACCTAGGGTGAGGTTTCATTTCCCTTGGCTACGTCATTGTGCAATGTATTTATGTTACTATGTCTTTGATCACTTTCCACGGTAGAACTTGGATCATGCCCAATAGAAATGGAACTTGAATCATGCAAGAAATGAATGAAATTATGAACTCGTGATCGTGGTCGTGGACTTGAGTCTATTGTTGATTTTTCCTACTATAAGTTTTCACATGCATACGAGGTTATGAAGCATCTAGTCCTCTTTAACAATCTCAAATTAAGTAGGATACTCAGAAGAACCCATAAAGCCAACAATAATGTTAATAAGAAACTCTTCCAAAGAGTTTCATTCAACAAAGCTCTCTATATAATCCTTAATGGAAATGCTAAGGAGAGTAGGATACATGATCAACGAAGATAACTTCTTTGGTCACAACATTTTTCAACTAATAAGATTTAGACATTGATACCTCTTTTTAGGAGGAGAAAAGCCTAAGAAAAATCATTTAATAGCTCGAACACTAAGCTTCATACAAGATGTGTAGAGTTAAGAATGCAAGATGATGTCCAGGCTACTACTGAGTTGATATGGATTCGGTCTGTAGTTAATGAATTTCGTCTTCTAAACCTGATCCCATGATTATGAAGTGTGTTAATTAAAATGTGATGTTCATTTCAAGCAATCCAATCTTCCATGAGCATAATATGCATGTGGGGGTGAGTTATGATTATACTCGGGTAGTGCAAACTGGATACATCCAGACCACATGGGTTCTTTCTGCAGAGGAAACAGTTGATATGTTCACAAAACTCCTGAGTTGTACTTCATTAAACCGATGCATTTCCAAGTTGACTATAATCGACATCTAAGATCCATCTTATGGGGATTCTTGCGAGTATCAGAATAGAGTTTAGTGGATATTTCCAACATATCCCCCTCAGGAGTACCTCTATGACTTTAGCATGCCCCTTTCTCTTTTATAATGGAGATATGCCCCCTTAATGAAATTGTTGATTATAATCTAAAAATAAAGAAGAATTTTTCATTAAACACGGTTGATTACATAGTGAACACTTGACAATTTAAAAAAAATTGTCTACATCTAGGAGTTAAAAATTTGGAAGTAGAACTCAGCATGCTCTTACCAATTAGTGTATGCAATAGTTGTTTGAATATGGAGTTCCCATGCTCAATTACTAACCTTGTCAAAGAAAAATGAAATCTCAACAACACAAGAAAGATCACATTTCCAAGTACAACCAATTAATCCCCTTGTTACTAGTCTCAGTCATGTCAAAGTCCTCTCTTGAGCAACTAGTATATAAAAGTTGTCTGCTAAGCCAAGTGAAGGGACTCGGAAAGTAATAACAAAAATGACTGCCCAATAGGAGATTCCGCAACTACCACTATTGGAACTAATGAAGCAAATGATTGACCCATCATATCATCCAAAGAAACGATGAATACCAGAAAGTTCGAATTCACTACTAATAACATTGATTCAATTAGCATTGACATAAGATGAGGTATTTCGTTTATTAAGGAGGATATGTTGAATAGCTAAAACAGAAATGATCATCGAAAATGTCAAATAATTGTGGGGATCGATTTCGAGGACGTAGAATATGCGACTGGAGCAATAGTGAACTAGAGAGAAAAGCAATAGATAAAATAGAAGGAGCCAAGGCCAAGCTCCCGACAAAGTAGAGGAGACAATTAGATTAATGAACTTGAAATGTGGAGCTTGAGAGGCAGGCAAGCAAGCAAGTGGTTAGTGGCCAATATTGTATGGGGGATAGAATTGCTCTCCGTGCCTGACACTCGAGAAACCATGGGGCATTCCCATACATAGTAAGCAACATCGTTGCGGATGAAGTGCTCACACAAGGACCTCACTTCTCTTTAAGAGGTCGAACAAAGGACCTATTGAAGTTGGGTCCCTACCGTCCCCATGGCAAGGCAACAATGTCCTGAGGGAGGAGTTTAGAAGTCTTATAATAGCATGCACGGACTTCTATTATAGTTGGTACATGTAGGACAATATTGATACCCTCTCCACATGCCAAGCTATCTCAGAAGGGACTCGATCTATAAGCAAACTATCACTTGATGATGGTTTGCAACTATTACATCTAGAACATTGATTATGGAGCAGGCACATCAATTACATCCATTGGCGAGGCGCATGAGAGTCTTCCATGGTGCATGGGAAGATAGCATTGAACGATCAGTTGCTCCGGGAGTGGGCCCTTGGTCACAAGGGTCACATGATTTCACGGAAGGGTGGTTATGTTGCTCCTTCCCTTGGATGCAACAGTTCAACGTCAATTATCCTACCCTCAAAACTGGCCCTCACGTTAAGCAGATGGTCAAACTCTCAGGAATCAATAGACACTGGGGATTGAGAGTAGGTGGGGTTCAAGAGGAAATGCCATCGAAGGAAATCTATATTATTGTATGTATTCACTCTACCATCACTCCAATGAAAAAAAGAACTTTTAGCCTTGATCGATTTCTCTCCCACTACCCCCCAAACCCCCTCTGACGCCCCCCCCCTAGATATTGGAGTTGTTTGTTGGATTCCCTTCTTCCTAGAAAGATCATATTGATCAATGTTTGGCTAGGAAAGCACAACACAATCAAACTAGTGTCACACCCAAACAAGATTACTTACTCTGTTAAAATGGCAAAGAAAGATGACCTCTTATTGCCAAAAAGTCCTAAACTAACGTGTTCAATTATATATTCTAGTTCCAAGAGAATGCCTAAGAGAGGACAAGACCAACTAGGGGATTGGGCCTACCTACGAATGTAAGGGAGATCTCACGAGCCCATGAATTGAATTTAGTAGTTTTGCTTAGTTGAAGCTAAAACACAATGGCGGTAAAGAAACTACTTAAAAACTTGTAGACCCAGCCTCCCAGATCCGCATCATCCAATGGTGTGAGGACGACCAGGCCAATCACTGATATTGGTGTAACAATGAAGTAGATGAGGAGTGTCCCAAGCGGATGGTCAAATGGGATATGGCTCTTTACAACCTATTAATATGTATGAGAAAGAGAAGAACACCTTTAGCAATGCTTGCACTATTTTCCTATCCTCAGAAAAGTTCGTGGGTGCAATGAATGAACGAAGATAGTGGAAAGGGTGCAAGGCAGCCCTGAATTCAAATAGATAAAAATACGGTAAGCAAAAATTACAGCCAAGTAGAAGAAGATGCGGCAAGAATGCATAGCGCGAGAGGGAAAAGTAAGGTAGCTTAAGGGTGGGTTGCAAGCATCACAAGCTTCTTTATGTAGAGGGACGATCGAAAGCTTATTTAATTCTAACACTAGATGATGGATGCACCACTATAGCTCCCTTATGTATGGGTCGAGAGAGGAAGTTCAGGTCGTGCTAAGCCAATTGAATGTGGAGAGAGAGGAATTATTATTAAACGAAGACCAGATTTCATTAAAGTTTCTTGACACATATCATTGAAGGCCTAGAATCATGGTTTAAAATATCGTGATATATTGCTGATATATCGGGTATCGCTAGAAGGGGTTTCGATATTTGATCCAAGAAATTTGCCCCATAGATATTGGCTAGATATCAGTAATTAGTTTCTTATTCGTCAAAAATGAAAGATTTCAGTATAAAAATTCTCGGATACCGGTCGATATCAACTTATACCAGCGATATAGGGTCAATATTTCGAAACATCCTCCATTTTTTAATCTTTGATCTATTTATTTAGGATTTTTCTTTTGTATCTACTTATGGTATTAAAAACACATTAACGAGGAGCTTCACCCATTTTTTGCGATGGAGATGAAACAACTCTAGAGATGATCAAGGAATATCTTCATACATGTATGTTATTATGCTCATTAGCTTGTTGGTATGATTTCTGATATAGCTTGGCATTTTGTTTATATATTATGCGATTTAATGTAAAGTTGATGTGTTAAATACACCTCCTTGATGTCACGAAGTTGTTATTGTTTGAATTTCATCGTTTCCGATCTAATATCTCTCAACAGTCAACCGTCAACATTGGCAACAACAATATGTCTGATATAATGTGTATTGGTGTGGTAAAACGCATCATCGCATATGAGTGTGTATTTGTATGTTGTTTTAAAAACTAAGATGATCTTAATTTACGAAAAATCTTTTTTTTGCACCATTAACAGGATTTCCACCTACATCATCGATATATTGCCGATATATCCCTTTTTGAGCTGACGGATACGATATCGATATCGATATGTCGAACCTTGTCTAGAATGTATGTGAGGCATACTCAAATAGAGGAGGGATGCATAGATAGTCCATAACCTCCTTTAACTAAGAGGGAGGGTCTTCCCTTCTTTGTACCTCAACGGCTAGATCCACAAGCTCCTTATCTCACCGGTGTATGCACACCTATCCTGACTAGGTAGGCTTCATACTCTTGACTTCATATGAATCGTCAAAACTACTCATTTAAGTTTGGCATTTAGCAAGAAGACTGCCCCACCGTTGTCGGCAGCTAAAAAATTGGTGGGGCTCCTGTATTATAGTTTGTCCTTTTAGCCTAGAAGAAAACTTCATCTTTAGCCAATGATGAATTCATTTGATATAGTAGGTTAGCCATTGAGAGTTTGGTTCAAGCTTGGTCTAATCTTCGAACGTCGATTTTCTATAAAGACAAGCACTTTTCCCTAGCCTTCCATAGACCACCATGATTTATAGCATTCATGCCTTATCAAAACTCATTCAAAGTTAGTAGTCTTATCTAAAACTAACTTCTTTCCTTCTATTCTTATATTATTTGAATTTATCATGAAATTTAGGATCCATGACTACATCGCTAGGCAGTCAACCAAGTCACCAAACCTCATCTCGTACACTAAACTATGGCATAAATATAGCATCAGCGGAAGATACCATTTAAAAGTTCAAAGGGAAGCAGAACATGCAAATATTTGCTGCGAGATTAAGTAGTTACCTGATTACCACCCATCACAGATATCCTGGCAGTTGGCCAAAGAAAAAGAAAATTTGGACTATATGCACGCCCGCACATTCCATAATTTCCAGCACCAAAACTTCCACCTACAATAATAGTTATTTTGGGGACCTGAAACAAAAATCAGCTAAATGAAGCAGGTGCCAAAAAATTTTGCATATGCAAGCAATTTCGGAAGTGCTAGCCCATATATTTCTGTCAACGATTAAAGAAAATGCCGCTATAATAAGACAAATATATGGTTGTGCAGCTCAACTACTGCAGACCTTGAATTTGGCAAGGGAGATCCAGATACAGATATTCCAAACAAAATTACTTGAAGTGTTAGCATGTGGAGTCCTTCAGATTCCCCCATAGTAACATAAGGATGTGAACTCCTCAAAAATTCCCCATATTGATTTTGTTTAAAGATGCTGTATGAATAATCTACTAATCTGCCAGCTCAAATGAGTTTGAATTGAAATTTAAGATGCATCAACAATGTTAAAAATCGAGAATGCGGAAGCGTAATATCAGATAAATATAATAAACATAAAGAACACCGGGATTTTACGTGGAACCCTACTCCGTGAGTGGGATGAAACCACGGAAGAACACGTGAAATGGCATGTGTTTTTTATTCACTTTTCTCAACGGATACAATGAGTGTGGGGCTTCCTATATAGCCCCCACTGAATCTCCAAGTCCCACGAATAACTGTTGTGGGACTAACAATAAGAGAGTGGGGGTAATTGGACCATGGAGGGATCCAATTACCCACTTATTGATGCATACTCTAACACTCCCCCTCAAGTTCGAGCATGCAATGCTCAGCTTGGACAAATAGACAGAAATCTATCACTCGCGATACAAGACACTACTAACAATATCAACTCAACGCATACTATATTGGCTACTTGTTGAGGATGTTGCTTCTCATGTTGTGGAGGAATTGAAGGGTTGGAGTGTGAGTTGAACTAAGTCTCCTCATCAGAGAACATGTGCTCTATATTGTGTCTGTCAGAGTTACTGAAACTAGAATGAGTCTCCACCTGGAGAAGTCAGACCTGCAACTACTCTATCTCTCGGAAGGACTGAACTGTAAAAAGTTGTAGAAACATCCTCGTCGGAGTCCACGGTCACTAGAGAATGGAGTCTGAAAGTCTCCTCATCGGAGAATTGAGTCTCTCTCATACTAGCTCAGAGAACGAGATCTTTACTCTAGAGTCCCTGTGAAACCATATGAAAACCCCATCCTACAATGGCATAGAGAGTGGGAACTCTACTCTGGAGTCCTTATGGATCACATAAAAACCCTGAGCCGACCTGATTAAATATGGGGATTTCTCTGTTAGAAAATAGAAATGCGAAAGCGTATCAAAGAAAAAAAATAAGAATAAGGGATTTAACGTGGAACCCTACTCCCTAAGGAGCGGGATGAATCTACGAGAGAAGGCCTCAAAGGGCCATATGTTGCATTGTTTTTCTCATCTGAATAAAATGGGTATGGGGGTCTATATATAACCCCCACTGAATCTCCACATCTCCCAACAGGTAGATGTGGGACTAAAGACTTGGATGTGGTACATGCTCCAGCTTGAGGGGGGGTGTTGGAGTATTTGTTTATATGGGTCATTTATGTGGAGAGATCGATAAATGAATCCCTCCAAGATCCATTTACCCATCTCCCCACATAAGTGACGCATATAAACAAATACTCCAACATTCACCCTTAAGTTGGAGCATGCAATGCTCAGCTTAGACAAACAGAAAGAAACTCTACTCACAATACATGACACTACATACAATATCAACTCAATACGCACAACGGTCGACTGCTGTCGAGGACGTTGCTTCTCATGTCATTCAAGTAATGAGGACGAATAGGCTCGAGTGTGAGTCAAACTGAATCTCCTCGTCGGAGAGCATGTGCTCTATATTGTGCATGTCTCCTCGTCGGAGTACTCTAGCCCGCCACAATCATGTGGACAACTGCCCCATCTCTGAAAATGGTCGAAAATAGCATCGCTAATTATCCATACGCAGATCTCTGAAGATGGGTCTCTCTCATAGGGACCTCGAAGTGGGTTCTCTCTCATAGGAACCTAGGAAGGATCTCGTACTGGAGTTCATGATCGCTTGAAAATTGAGTCTGAAGAAGTCTCCTCGTTGGTGAATTGGGCCTCTCTCATATAGCACGGAGAATGGTACTCTACTCTGGAGTCCCTATGAACCACATGAAAACCCTATCCAACATGGCATAGGGAATGGTACTTTACTCTGAAGTCTCTATAGATCACATGAAAACCCTGATCGAAAGCAAGAATGATGGAGACCACGACAAACGATGGCAAACATGTGCACATCTGAAAAGAAGACCGCATACATGTGTGTGTCTGAAACTGAAGACTCGGAATCTGAACATCGAGTCTGGTCGTCTGAATATCTGTAGAGTCTGAATAATCTCGTCGGTATGGAATCTAACATCTGAATATAGAATCTGGCACATGACTTTACACCATACTCCCCCTTTCTCTCATACTTGTCGGAAAATCAACATCGGCCAAGTTGGGAGAAGACAACAAAATGAAGAAACATGAATCAAATCAGTTGATAAACATCATATATATATATATATATATTTCAGCTTTCTCAATAAAAAAATTATCATCATTTTTTTTCAAATAAGTCATTCTCATTTTTCACGGCTTTCGCATTTTATTTCCCCTTTTTTAAATTTTTTTATTTGTACGGTTTTTTTGTGTACGCGCCCTTTTTTTAAAGAAATTTCTCATTATATTTTTTTAAACTCTCGACTCATACATTTGGGCCCAACATCCTCCCTCCTCTCTCTCTCTTATTCCGCCCACTTGGGCCGAACTGCAACAAACCCCACATTTTTTTACAGCACGGCAGGCCACTTGATTTGATTTTTTATACATTCAGCCCACTTGGGCCGAACTCTACAAGGGCCTATTTAGGGTTCTTTAAGGGAGCCCTTTCTTTTAGTCCGCACCCTCCCCTACCCCGCATGGGGATCCCAGCACATCGTGCGCCACCGCCCCAATGGGTCGTCTGAATCTGCATGGCCACAAGGGGCTGGACTGTTATGTATGGAGAACGTACGGAGGAGAGGCCTCCTGGAGAGGTACAGGAGGTGCGAACTTAGCCATCATGGATTGGGAACTGAGGGTGCGGCTCGCGTGAGAGGACTGCCTGGAGAGTTAGATGCAGCATGGAGACCTGTGATGAACTCCTAGGCTCGTAGCTACAGGTGGAGGTTGAGCTGCCATGGGGAGACACGACGCATGCTTAGATCTAGGGTTTCGTGGAGAAACCTTAGATGATTTTGATGGCTTGATCTTCTAGGGCATGTGTCGGAATAGACAGCTGGAGATCCAAGTCGTTGTCGGATCTTCACATCTTCAGATTCTTCATGACAATTATCAGAATATGCAGTTTTAGGGTTTCAAGAAAGAAAACCCTAGAACAGGGACTTGAACTTAAAAAATAATCATCCACAAGAACAAAACTCCTCAAGAATCGAACCTGCTCTGATACCATGTTAGAATATACGAAAGCATATCATAGAAATAAAATAAGAATAATAAGAACAAGGGATTTAACGTGGAACCCTACTCTATAAGGAGCTAGACAAAACCACGGGAGAAGGCTTCAAAGGGTCATATGTTGCATTGTTTTTCTCATCTGAATACAATAGGTGGGGGGATCCATATATGTAACCCCCACTGAGTCTCCACATCTCCCAATTGATAGATGTGGGACTAAAGACTTGGATGTGGTAGAGGATCCATTTACCCATCTCCCTACATAAGTGACGCATATAAACAATACTCCTACACTTTCAAACAAAGAACGCATACATGTGCACCTTGAACTGAAGACTTTGAACCATCTGTAGAGTCTGAGTCTGATCATCCTTAGAGTCCGAGTCTGACCTGTAGAGTCTGACATGCTGCCTGCAATCTGAACTTAAGACCTGTAAAACTCTATACACACTCCCTCTTTCTCACATACTGGTCAGAAAATAACGGCATCGACCAAGTTGGGAGAAGACATCGGTAGGAACAAAAATAATCTCTTTCTTTTATAAATCGTCATCATAAAAAAATCGACTTTCCCTTCTTTTGTACGGGTTTTTGTACGATTTTTGCAAATCAAGCCACCTTTTTTCCTTTTGAAATGCCTCTCTCTTCTTCTTTTTTAATACAAGACATGTTGGACCTGAAACAAGCAGCAACATTTTTTTCGTTGGAGCCCAACGTGGGCGCAAAGCATCTTTATTTAGGGTTCTCAGATTGGAACCCTCTTCACAGAAGATGAAGCTCGCCGCCACGAGAGGTATCGTCGCCAGGAGAAATATCGTGTGAGGTGGGAGAGCCACCGCCAAGAGAAACTGGGAGGAGAATCGGCAACATCTGTCATCGCTGCCACTGTCAGGAGGATCTGAAGCTTGGAGGAAGGAGGTGGCATGATGGAGATTGAGCACTGTTGCCTGTAGCTGAAAGGGAGGAGCATCTTTGATCGCTCCTTTTATTTATACGAGATGGTTGTTGCTGCGGTATGAATGAGCATCTCCGCCTGGAGCAGGTGGCTTGCGGGAGGTGCGTAAGAAGAGAGGTGATGTTGCTAGAGGTGATGGAGGTGTCTCCATTTTGAGATGGGAACCGTGTCCCATATCTCATTTTTGCTCAAGAACAAGGGGCCACGTGTTAGGAGCAGAGATGTGGAGTCGCGTCGGAAGCATGGTATTAAAACGCTAGCCACGAGGCGGTCGAGGTAGAACGAGGCGGGGCTTTTCGCCTCGAGGCGTACGCCTCAGATAGAATGGATGAGGCGTACGCCTCAGAAGGTCGAGGCGGTCCGAGGCGGTGAGGCGGTCAAGGCGAGGCGAGGCGGTCTGTAAGGCGTTTTCTAGAACTTAAAGCATTTTTTAATGATTTAAATTGTCTTTGGTAGTTTTAGATGCTTATAAATGTATAGTTGTCTAGGATATATATTTACAAGATGAACGCTTGAAATTTTAAGTTTGTTCATATTCATATTAAGCATTAAACTTGTCTGATTTTTCCAAGAAATTCTTAATATTACACTTTTAAATACACAATCAATAAAGTTTAAAGAAAAACTAGTGTTAAGTGAGGTGACATAATGAGAAACGTAATATACCAACTAGAAAAAACAAGATTAGATTCAAGCATGTCAATGTTGTCATATTTTATATATTAGTCATGTAACAAATACATCTAATCATAATTCTTTATGCACCACAATATTTTTTTAGTGAAAAATATGTTATCTTTGATATTTTAATGACAATTATAGCTAATGATTCTATTTTTGATTGGGTAGAAATTTAGTCGATAGGTTTATGGAATTTACATATCCTTTCTTTCACGTTCTTATCTTCATAATTTCATCATATATTACAATGTTATTGTTATAAAATATGAAGAATGCGGAAGCGATTGATAAACATAAAGATAGACATGGGAACACCATGATTTTACGTAGAACCCTACTCCTTGAGGAGCGGGATGAAACCACGGGAGAAGCCTTCAAAGGGGCATGCTATGCATTGCTTTTTCTCAATGAGTACAGGAGGTCTGAGGCTCCTTATATAGCCTCTCCAGAGCCTTCAATCCCACCACTGGTCCATGTGGGACTAAACACTGGATGGGGTAAATGGATCTTCTCCAGAATACATTTACCCTGCTACAACTCATGACGCATAGAACTAATACTCCAACACTTCCCCTCAAGTTGGAGCATGCAATGCTCAGCTTGGACAAACGGAAAGATACTCAACTCAACGCTACAGGACACTACGGACAATATCAACCCAACGCGCACGTTGCTGCAGTCGAGGACGTTGCTTCTCATGTCGTGCAGGTGAGGAGGACGAACGGGCTGGAGTGTGAGTCTTCTTAATCTCCTCGTCGGAGAGCATGCGCTCTGAACTGCGTCTGTCAGAGTAACTGTAACTGAAATGAGTCTCCTCGTCGGAGTACTCTGACCCGCCACAATAATGTGGACAACTGCTCCATCTCTGAAAAGGGCCTAACTGAAAAATGGTCGTGGCTGTACAATCCTCGTCGGAGTCCACGGTCGCTGGAGAATGGAGTCTGAAATAAGTCTCCTCGTCGGAGAACTGGGTCTTTCCCATCTGGCTCAGAAAATGGTGCACTGCTCTGGTGTACCTATGATACCACATGAAAACCTTTGCCCTCAATGGCATCGGGAATGGTCCTCTGCTCTGGAGTCCCTATGTGATGCAGTGTGGACTCGACATGTAGGGCCGTCTAATTATTTAAATTGTGGCCCTTAATTTTATTTATGTTTTTTAAGTTGTCGCAATTTTAAATAAAGAGATCACGTGTGATCTCAATTAGTCTTAATTTGAATTTCAAATTTGGTAGTCAGTCGGTTAATTAGTTAGAGTCAG
This sequence comes from Ottelia alismoides, assembly GCA_037367405.1. Lineage (NCBI taxonomy): Eukaryota > Viridiplantae > Streptophyta > Magnoliopsida > Alismatales > Hydrocharitaceae > Ottelia > Ottelia alismoides. Next base: position 631,971 of record JAZKJV010005208.1, on the reverse strand, counting down.
TTTAGGATAATTGGTTGTCGGTTTAAATTATTTTCTATTCTTGTTATGTCATCCCTCCTATATAAAGGGATGAGTGTCTAATGTTTTAGTCAGTTCAAGATGTGATAAAATAGAGATTTATCTCTCTCTCTCCTCTCCCCTCTCTCTCCTTCTCCCCGCGTGATCTACATGTGTTCTTCTTCTCCTCCCAAACCCCTCGTATTCCTGACGAGTCTCTTTTCTCTTACCCTCGCGGTCTATGCGTTCTTCTTCTCTAACCCCGCGCATCCGGCGTGTCTTCTCTTCTCAACCCTTCCAGTTTCTTCTTCTCAACCCATCTATTTTCTTCTACCATCGAAAATCCACCGTCAAATCTATTTCCCGTGCCGCGCCGAATTCCATTTTGCATCATTTGGTATCAGAGCATGGCAACCGAATCGTCCCTACGATTCGACGATCCCGTCGCGCATTGGAAGATGCAATATGATTTGAGTTGCATATCTCATGATTCGCGTTCACGTGCTCGTCGACACAAGTTCATGAAGCACCTTATGTCAAGCCTCAAGGTTCAAGCAATTCGTCGGGAGACGAATTTTTTAAAAGCGGAGGAGAGTTGATGCAGCGTGGACTCGACATGTAGGGCCGTCGAATTATTTAAATTGTGGCCGTTAATTTTATTTATGTTTTTTAAGTTGTCGCAATTTTAAATAAAGAGATCGCGTGTGATCTCAATTAGTCTTAATTTGAATTTCAAATTTGGTAGTCAGTCGGTTAATTAGTTAGAGTCAGTTTAGGATAATTGGTTGTCGGTTTAAATTATTTTCTATTCTTGTTATGTCATCCCTCCTATATAAAGGGATGAGTGTCTAATGTTTTAGTCAGTTCAAGATGTGATAAAATAGAGATTTATCTCTCTCTCTCCTCTCCCCTCTCTCTCCTCTCCCCTCTCTCTCCTTCTCCCCGCGTGATCTACATGTGTTCTTCTTCTCCTCCCAAACCCCTCGTATTCCTGACGAGTCTCTTTTCTCTTCCCCTCGCGGTCTACGCGTTCTTCTTCTCTAACCCCGTGCATCCAGCGTGTCTTCTCTTCTCAACCCTTCCAGTTTCTTCTTCTCAACCCATCTATTTTCTTCTACCATCGAAAATCCACCGTCAAATCTATTTCCCGTGCCGCGCCGAATTCCATTTTGCATCACTATGGCTCACATGAAGACTCTGGCCGAAACAACTACAAGAATGATGGGGACCTCGATCAAATGATGGCAACATATGCTCATCTGAAATTGACCGCATCCATGTGCGTGTCTGAAACTGGACTCGGAATCAATCGTCGAGTCTGAAACCGAACTGTAGAGTCTGGAATCTGAATGGTATGGAAATCTGCCTGTGAATCTCGAACATAAGAATATGGCTGGAAGAAGACATGAGACTCTACATATACTCCCCCTTTCTCCCGTACTTATCGGAAAATGAACATCAACAAAGTTGGGAGAAGACAAGATAGAAGGGGAAAACAAACATACTTGCGGCTTTTCATATTTTTTTTTCTCTTCAGCCGTCCATTTTTTTAAAGCCGTTGACCTTTTTTTCGGCTTTTGCTTCACATGTTTTTAAAAAAAATTGCATATGGCTTTTCTTTGTATGCGACTCTTTCAAAGAAATTTTTTTTACCATGCGTACGGCTTTTTCTTGTATGTATGCGCCCCTTTTTTTGATTTTTTTAATGACCTACCCACTTGGGCCTTTAATAAAACATTTTTTTAAAACCGGACCCGAACCCTTTGCCCACGTGAGGCTAATTTTAGGGTTCCCCTTTGAATCGCAAATCCCCCATGATGGGGTTCTTCTGCGCCGCATGCTTCTTTTGTGCGAGACTCGAACTGCGCCTAGGGTTGCGCAAGAGGGGATCTGTATCAATTGATTGGAGACGGAGCCCGCTGCCTGTGCACGATGGACTGGGAGTTCTCGCCGCCTGGGGGTTCTCTCCGTACTGGGAATTCTCGCGCATGATCTTCTGTCGCCGCCTGGAGTTGAGACGCGGGTGGCTCCTGCGTGGATCTGGAGCGTCGCCGGAGGGCAGTTCCGCCAGGAGCTTGAGGATGGAGGTGCGGAATGGTCTGGAAGGAGGCTCGCCAAGCACGCCAGGGCGATGCGCGATATGTGCGCGATGGTGTCGATGGGCCCTGGGAGCCCTGGGTGCCGTTGCGATGTGACCTGGAGATGGGTCCTCTGGGGATTGCGCGCCTCCTCCGAGGAGTAGGAGGTTGGGGATTGCTTGCCGCCTGCGATATGGCCTGGAGATGGATCCTTGGGCTGCGGTAGAAGCCCTTGCGCAGGGCATCGACTCAATATCACGCGCATGCGTGAGCAGGAGATCAGAAGGAAGGTTTCCCGTTAGGGCTGCGTGCCGCTAACGAGTTCTCCAGAGGATACCGCATGCGTCGTCTGATCTTGCAGAGGCTTTGGACAGAAATGGCGAACAGAGGTTTTTGGGCGCCGCCAGGAGCCGCTAGGGCTTGCCTGGAAGGAGATGCTCCTCCTGCGATCTGAATCTTCAACAATCGGATCTTCACAAATAAGTCTAGGGTTTCAGAAAACCCTAGAACAATAGAACAAGAACTTGATCTTTGTTTAACAATAATCTTCAATAAAGTAATCTTCAGGAATAAACAACTATCGAATCGAATAGATAAAGAACACGAAAAATCCCTCAAGAATCGATCCGCTCTGATACCATATTATAAAATATGAAGAATGCGGAAGCGATTGATAAACATAAAGATAGACATGGGAACACCATGATTTTACGTGGAACCCTACTCCTTGAGGAGCGGGATGAAACCATGGGAGAAGCCCTCAAAGGGGCATGCTATGCATTGCTTTTTCTCAATGAGTACAGGAGGTCTGAGGCTCCTTATATAGCCTCTTAAGAGCCTCCAAGTCCCACCACTGGTCCATGTGGGACTAAACACTGGATGGGGTAAATGGATCTTCTCCAGGATCCATTTACCCTGCTACAACTCATGACGCATAGAACTAATACTCCAACAGTTATATATTATATGTATGTGAATTAAGATAATTTCATCATAAATATATTTATTATACATTTTGTAAGTATTTTTCTATACAAACTGAGGCTTATGCCTCGCCTCGCTTCCAGGGAAAACGCCTCGTTTCGCCTTTCGTTTTTTAAAACCTTGGTCGGAAGAGGTTGGAGTACGATCGACTAAGGGTTGCATGTGGCCTGGTACCACCGCCAGGATGTAGAGAAGATCGCCACCACATGATCTGAAGAGTTGTGCTACAAGGGAGATGTGTCATCCCGTGTTGTTAAAATCCCTCCGGGCGCTCGCCTAGGCTCCCAGGCCATGCCAGGCGAGGCCCTAGCGCCTTGCCTCCTTCCAAGCGAGGCGTTTTGCCTCAGGCGCCGCTCAGGCGAGCGTCTGGCTAGAGGCTCTAGGTGTTCGCCTTGAGTGCCTAAGGAAAAAGTAAGGTTTTTTGCCCACTTTGTATGATTTTATCCATGTTTAGGTTTTTATATTAGATTTATATTAGTTCTAAGTGTCATTAACACACATACTTATACATATGCGCACACATGTATATGTAATTTACACACACTTCTATTTCATATATGTATACATGTACATTCATGTTTTAGTTCTAAATATTACATATACTTTTTTTTGACTAAAAAGTATATATTCTTCTCTCTATATATTAGCTTGAAGTATTATAAATACATATATATACATATAAATAGACAAAACACACATGTATATATAGCCATGCACGCATACTTATACATAAACACATACACATGTATGCAAATATATATGCATACAGATACACATACATACAAATACATACATAAACACAAATATTTAATACATATACATGCATATGCAGGTACATGCATACATTAAACATACACATATTAATAAATAGTGGATTGATCGCAAAATATAATTTGGTGATAGCATATACATATACATACACATACATAAACATAGACATGTACATGCACACATTTATATGCACGCTTATAAACACATCCACAAATATGTTGGATTGGTTTTAAATTGAAATATAAGCTCTACATACATATATTTACAACTATACATATATACACACACATGTACACGTATACATTTATATACGTGCATGTAAACACACCCACAAATATATTGGATTGACATTAGATTGAAATATAAGTTATACATACATATATTTACCATTACACATACATACACATGTGTGTATGCGCATATATTGCATAGACTTGTGCATAATTTATTTATTTATATATATTGCCTTGCTTTTCTCAGGCAAGCGCCTAGGGAGCGCCTACCGCCTCGGGCGTTTTGCACCCCTAGCGCCTTGGAGCGCCTCTCGCTTTTAATAACACTGGTGTCATCTCCCTCTTCTTCTTCTTAGAGATTTGCGGTTGGGTGCAGCTAGGTTATTGCTGCGAGAATTGGAGATCGTCAATTCCTGTACATCAGCATGGGGGTTGAACACCACCCGAAGGTGTTGTGAGGGCCTAGAATATGGCCTGGAGAATGAGGGTTTCAGGAACCCTAAATGATTGTTGAACTTGTTGGAATCGTGTTGAGGCCACCTTGATCACTGAACCTTGCTAAATTACGGTTTAAAAATCCTAGAACTCCTCTAGAACTTGAACAATTCACAAAGAAAATAATCTTCAAGAACAACGAAGAACGAATCTTGACCAAATTGTGATTTAAGGTTTTAACAAGAACCCTAGAATTGGATCTCGAACATAAATAAAGAATATAAAAACCTCGAGAATCGAACCCGCTCGGATACCATGTTATAAATCGAGAATGCGGAAGCATAATATCAAATAAATAGAATAAACATGAACACCATAATTTTACGTGGAACCCTACTCTGTGAGGAGAGGGATGAAACCACGGGAGAACGCCTCAAAGGGCTTGTGTTTTCTATTTACTTTTCTCAACGGATAAAATGAGTGCGGGGCTTCTTATATAGCTCTCACTGAATACCAAGTCCCACGAATAACCGATGTAGGACTAAACATAAAAGGGTGTCATAATTGGACCCTAGAGAGATCCAATTACCCACTTGTAAATCTAAGGAGCGTGCCGAAAAAAACATTTCATTCTTTCCGAAAAGGATCAACTTTGGCCTCTCATCATGGTAAATCTCCCCTTGTGATCGGGATGAGGCAGAAGCCTCCATGTCGTGGGGCGGATCGAATCGGAGTTTCCTTAGGTAGCCACCGACCTACAGTTATCCTGAAACTCCCGTGTTTTGTGAAGTACACGTTGTTGAGACGGAAAGGGTTGACTAACAAACAACATAAACTAAGTAAATAATGTGGTAGCACAATTGGTGCAACTCAGAGCCTGAAAATGGGGAAAATGGCAACAAAGAGCTTGAGGTATAATGTGTAGAGCTAGGGATGAGGCGAAGTGCATTAAATATCAACAGAGGGAAAGAGAGGTTAATCAAAGAAAGTTTAAGAGCATGCCAATTGTCAGCCTATGCTCATATTTCGTCTAAGTTTGGTTTCTAGACAGTTCCATAGCAAGCTCCTTCAGCAGCTTGACCTCAACAATTTCCTCAACATAGACCGTAATTGCTTAATATCCACCTTAAACATTGTTCTTGCGATTTGACAGCAAATTAGTGCTACTAAAACAGGATGCAGCATCCATTCAATGAAGACACTAATTAAAGAACAGTGTTACTCACTAAAACTTCATTAATGATGTAAAAAGAAAGTAACTAAGATCAATGGACAATCAACCATAGAAAATAAATAGTCGATATATTATGTAGACCCTAACCCTCACGGGTAGAAAACTGGGGGCAGAAAGATGAAAATAACAAAACAAATAAAATAAACATGAGATAAGTATATGCACCCCCCCCCCCCGCCCATTGATACTCTGAGTTGGAACAAACTTGTCAATCATGGTCTGCTTTTCATGGTAGCAAGAGAGGACAGTATCTGGATACACTTCTTCACGACAAAGCTCCTCATCTCTGTGACCTTAACTTTGATATGCTCAGTGTCATTTTATCTTTTTACAAATAAGCCCAACCAGGAACCGGATAGCAAAAATTTAAATGTATGTGTTGGAGTAGTTGAGTTATGTGTCATTTAAGTTGTAGATGGGTAAATAAATCATTACATGATCCATTTACCACATCCAAGTCTTCAGTCATCTATCTACCAGTTGTGAGATGGACCAGATGGTGGAGACTCAGGGAGAGCTATATAAGAAACCTATCACCCCATGTATCCAGTAAGAAAGTCAATAGATACATTAGCCCTTTGAGGCGTTCTCTCGCGGTTTCATCCAGCTCCTTAGGAAGTGGGGTTCCACATTAAATCACGTGTTCTTCCACATTTTTTATCATTTTATTTGAATACACTTCCGCATTCCTATTTCCTAACATGGTACCAGAGCAGGTTCGATTCTAAAGATTTTTTTATTATATTCTTTATTTTTGATCGAGATTCGATTATCAAGTTCTTGTCGTAGATGAAAACACTAGAAAGTATTCTGCATCATATCATCGGTTGCGCAAACTCCTAGATTCTAATCTAGTCGTATCCCCGGGTGGTGGCGACTCTCAAGCAGCTTCCTAGCATCAGCAGCGGTATCTCTCCCCATACGCACTTCACGCGCATGCCACCTCCTCTTCCTGTTGAACGGCGCTACCCTCCTCTCTAGATCTCGTCGTAGAACATCTCTAGACGGCGCTCCTCTCTTCAGCAGAGGCTCCCTCGCGCACCTCCTCTCGCGTGCCCTTCTCCAGGCGACGCAAGACCCCACTTGTGTGCCCTTGTCTTCCAGGCAGCAGATCATCCTAGCGTCGCCTTACCCTCACGCGCCTGCACGCCCACACTCCAGCGACTTCTTCATTACTTCTTTGGTGACGCGAAACCCATCACCCAGCGCTGCTGCAAGCGACACCCCTCCTTCCCTCGATCTCATCCAACAGCGCAGTAACACTCACGTGCCATCTCCCTTCACTACTCCAGGTGGAGCAAAGCAGCCTGACGTCGACTCTCTAATCCATTCCAAGCGACGGTGGCGAGTAGAATCCCCATCGGGGAGCGGCTTCTTCATGTGTAGGGTTCCAATCGGAGAACCCTAAGGGTGCACGGGGGTTTTCTAAAAAAAACATTTTGTTGTGTTCGGCCAAAGTGGATCGTAAGCTGTAGAAAAAGGGAAAAAAAAGGGAGAAGACTAGATTCAAGTGGACCGAGATTTATAAAAAAAAAGATGATTCAAAAAAAGGGGGGGAACAAGCTATTAAAAAATGAAACGGCTAAAAAATGTTTCAAGAAAAGGAAGGAAGAAAAGCCGAGAAAAAAATTATGATTATCGGCTTATGTGATGTTTTATTCTCGCAGCATCTTCTTATCTTCTCCCAACATGGTCGATGTTTGTTTTTCTGATAAATATGGGAGAAAGGGAGAGCATTGTGTAGAGTCGCAAATCTGTTCCAGATTCAGATTCTCCAGATTCCAAACTAACCAGAATTCTGACTCTACAGATATTCAGATATTCAGACTCTACATCAGATTGGTTCCGAGTCTTCAATTTCAGACACGTACATGTATGCGGTCTTTTCAGATGTACACATATATGCCACCGTTGTTTGTGGTCCCCATTTTTTGTGTCGATCAAGGTTTTCATGTGACGCATAGGGACTTTCAGAGTAGAGATCCCATTGCCTATGCCATGTGGGCTAGGATTTTCATGTGGTTTCATAGGGACTCCATAGTAGAGATCTCATTCTCTGAGTCAGATAAGAGATACCCAGTTCTTCGACGAGGAGACTTTTCAGACTCCATTCTCAAGTGATCATGAACTTTAGTACGAGATCCTTCCAAGGTTCTATGAGAGAGAACACACTTTGAGGCCTTATGAGAGAGGCCCATCTTCAGAGATCTGTGTATGGATAATTAGTGGCGTTCTTTATTCGACCCTTTCAGAGATGGAGCATTTGTCCACATATTGTGGTAGACCAGAGTTCTCCGTATAGAGACTCATTTTCAGTTGCAGTGAATTTGACAAGCGTAGTACAGAGCAAGCCCTTAAATGTCGGTTTCGGTCACCATTTCGGTATCGACCAAAACAGAATTTCGATGGAATTTCGGTGGAATTTCGATCGAAATTTCGGTCATTTCGATCATTTTTTGTACTAGGACCCCCATATTTCGGTCATTTCGGTCATTTCGGTCGAATTTCGATTTCGACTGGATATCGATATTCGACAGAAATTCGACCGAATTTCGCTGAAATTTGAGGCCATGGTACAGAGCACATGCTCTTCGACGAGGAGATTCGGTTTGACTCACACTCCAGCCTGTTCATCCTCCTCACCTGCACAGCATATGAAGAAACGTCCTCGACAGCAACTGACAGTTGTGCGCGTTGAGTTGATATTGTCTATAGTGTCTTGGATTGAGAGATGAGATTTCTTTTTGTTTGTCCACGCTGAGCATTGCATACTCCAACTTGAGAGGGAGAGTTGGAGTATTTGAGTTATGCTTCACTTGAGTTGTAGATGGGTAAATGGATCATTCCAGGATTCATTTACCGCATCCAAGTCTTTAGTCTCACATCTACCATTTATGAGATGTGGAGATTCAGTGAAGGCTATATAAGAAGCCCCTCACCACCTGTATCTAGTGAGAAAGTCAATAGACATATTAGCCCTTTGAGGCGTTCTCCAGTGTTTTCATCCCGCTCCTTAGGGAGTAGGGTTCCACGTTAAATCTCGTGTTCTTCCAAGTTTTTTATCATTATTCTGATACGCTTCCGCATTCCTATTTCCTCACAGTATGCACCTTGTCGTTGAAATAAATCCATGAGAAGCGGGATGAAATCATGGGAAAAGTCTTCAAAGGGTCGGATCTTCTATTATAATCTCTCTCAATGAAGAGAAGGAGTGTGGGACTTCTTATATAGCTAAGCAGACAAATAGAGCCCTACTTATAGATGATGTGGGACTAAAAAAGAGACAGGATAATCAGATTTGGAGAGATCCAATTTCTTACCTTTTACAACATACACTAACACTCCCCACAAGTTGGAGCATAGAAAACTATAGCTTACAATAAAAGATCTTCACAAGATACATATGTGCGAGACAGAAGAGACCCGCTCATGTAGTCACTGCTGGGAGAAAACCTCACACAAGGACAAGTCTGCAATCATTAGGACGTGCATGTAATAGAATCGATGCGACAACCAAGTCGTGTAAGGAGTAGAGTCGCCAAGAAGAAGTCCAGCATATGATACTCACACTAGGAGGAGACCTGTGTAGAAGTATTTAATGCTCGGTAAATATTGATGATACATTGTAGTAATATAGAGTGCCAACATTTATGTCGTAGATAGGCAGTAGAAGTCTGAGAGGATCCTAGGTAGATGTAGAGATATATGTTATTCTCTTTTGTACCGTTTCATATTTTCTTTTTCCCTTTAGACTCTTGATGTATTTTAGCCATAAGCTACTCTACTATATAAGAGAGCCTAGGGCGTATGGAAGAAACAACTCTCTCATTTTTCCCAACATGGTATCAGAACGACGATCCTAGACCAGAGTTCTCGAACCAAACCCTAGCCCCCACTTCCAAGCCCTCCGTGCCGCCTCGACCTCCGTGCATCGCCGCCTCGGCCTCCGTGCATCGCTGCCTCGGCCTCCTGCACGGTCCTAGGCCCTTGTGTGCCGCCACCTCAACCTTCTGCACGGCCTTGCGCATTGCCCCTGTGCACCCCGTGCAGGTTTGCGCATAGCCCACGCGCGTCTCCTACGCACCCAGGCATCGCACCTTCGGTGCAGCCTCCGGTGCGGGTTCTCCTGTGCCTGTGCTGCTCCGGTTAGCGTCATCGAGGCACTGCGCCTTCTCCGGTACGGGTTCTCCTGTGCGTCGCCAAGGCACAGCGTCGTTTCCTGTGTGCGTACGTGCGCAGCCCTAACTCTGCGCGTGCGCACGTGCGCATACTTCGGTGGTTGTGCGAGCGGTCTCATATGATAGGGTTCGCCTAACCCTAAGGTACCTCCGTGATAGAGGAGACTCTAGCTCGAGTTTTCAAGCCTATGGGTTTAGTTGCTTGAGTCTACACATGCAACTAAACCCGTGAATGTCCGTGTAGACGATCATATGTTCAGTCTACTATGCTAGTCTTCTATTATCATCATGTCAAAGAGCAAGGAGATATTCCATCTACAGGCGCCTTCAGAGGTCCAACGTCCATTGTAAAGATGGATGGGTCAAATTACGAACTGTGGGCAATGCAATTCATGAGTATGATGAAGTCAACCGGTAAGAAGCACATTCTAACTGAGGAAGAGACTACTGAGAAGACTGGGTCAACGCCTCATGGGAGGCAGATGATGCATATGGCAAGGTTTGGCTATCAGGAACTCTGGCAATTGAGATTGCCAACGATATTCTCCATCAACCCACTGCAAAAGCAACGTGGGACATTCTGGTTGCTACATATTCACAGGCAAAGAATGAGATGAAGATTCTACAACTACAACATGATATCTTCACAATCAAACAGAATGGTCGGTCCTTACAATCATTATACACGTCTTTACGTGGAATGTTCGAGAATCTCTACAGCTTCATGTCGCTCACAGCCACTCCTGAGCAACAGAAGACGTACCAGAATGCCACTATGGTTGGCGTATTCCTGGCAGCCCTTAATCCAGAGTACGAGACAGCACATTCTCATATCTTGGCAGATTCCATTATTCCCCCAATGGAGGAAGCATTTCATAGACTGAGTCGTATTACTATTCATTCATCCACTGCAAATCAGACCGCCTCAGCCATGGCAGCGAATCGAGGTCGTGGAGATCACCATCAGCTCCGTGGTCATGGACCTCGGGGTAGAGGGGGTCGTGTTCGGCCAACATACACTTTTTATCACCGGTCTGGGCATACTGAAGAAACGTGCTATTCCAAACATGTTTATCCTGCTTCTGCACGAGTAGCTGAACAGATTGAGCCCCCATCTACTTCATCTCTAGATCAGTGCTTTGATGATCTTGTTGCCCGTCTGAGGGGCATTATTCCTCCATCTGGCCCAGTTGCATCAGTACCTGCTTCTGATAGTCACTCCGATGTTGTTGCTTCTGCATCCATCAGTACCTCAAGTAGCACTTATGCATTTACTAGCAATAGTGGATCAGATACTTTAGAGTGGATTATGGACTCTTGTGCCACACATCATCTGTGTGGTGATCAAGGCCTACTTACAACCTACCGACAGGTCCCTCCAGGCCGTACTGTGATTATTGCCAATGGGACGCATTCTCCTATCACTAGTCAGGGGAAGATTAGCCTGACACCTTCTATGCACCTCAAGAACGTGTTGCACGCACCTGATTTCTCTATGAATTTATTGTCAATTAGCCAACTTACAAAGGATTTACATTGTCGAGCAATTTTTGATCAATCTTCTCTCATTTTTCAGTACATCCTTACGGTTACGGACAACGTGATTGGGCATGGCTATGAGCAAGACAGCCTATATCGTCTCAGTCGGATCCCTTATGCCGGAGCCTCCTCTCTACCTGTTGGATCTATTTCCCCACTCCTGTGGCACTTGCGCTTTGGACACCTACCGCTTCAGAAACTGTGTCGTGTGTTACCCAGGTTTCTCCTCACACGTCCATTTAATGTAAGGCTTGTCAGTTGAGAAAGCACCATCGGTTTAACTTTCCCAGTCGTCAGAGTCGGAGTAGTACCTCCAAGTTTGAGTTGTTTCATATCGATATCTGGGGTCCTAGTTGTGTTCCTGATCATCAGGACACAGGTTTTATGTGGTTATTGTGGATGATTTCTCTCGTGTGTCTTGGGTCTTTTTGTTAAAGAATACATCTGAAGCGGGGAATATTATCATAAATTTCATCTGCTAGAGTTATTAGATTTACATTTATGTTAGTAACCCATCAGGTTATGTAACCTCTCGTGACCCTTCGGGTTCCGTAACCATATGTGACCCTTCGAGTTCCGTAACCCCCCGTGACGTTTCGAGTTCCGTAACTCTTGTACTCCCTAGGGTTCTCTCTCTACATAAGAGACCCTAGCTTTATGGAACAAACATCTCATCCTCTTCTCAACATGGTATCAGAGCGACGATCCTAGATCAAATCTTAATATCCTAAATCCGCCTCCACTACCAGTCCTCTCTCCGCCGACAAGGAGAGAGGGCTAGACCTCTTGCATCACTCATGGATTTGATGGTCTCGCGCAAGGCAATCCAAGTCCCCAGCAACACCAGTTGCCACCATCAACGACACCTAAAGCATCGTCCGAGTCTCTAGCAGCTCCAACCGCACCTCCTGGAGCCCCCCCCCCAATGGCCCGTGCTTCACCACAACTTGTTTCTCCCAACTTTTTGTTTTTCCCAACTTGATGTTTTATACTCTTTCTTCTATCAAGTATGGGAGAAAGGGGAGTCAAAGATGATTGTTCAGGACATACGCTGCCCTACCATGACAAACAGACTGACACTCCAGACTACTACTCAGATCATCCATCTTCACCGAGTATCGACTTCTTCGACAGGGCGTATACTTCTTCTTTTACGATCCGACTACTACTCCACGTTGGACTTCTTCTTCAACGATTCTTCTCGAGGCACGACAGAGATATGTTCCGGTGACCTGATATCGCAGCAACTCTACAGGCATGGCAGAGATACGTTTCGGTGACCTGAAAGCCGCAGACCCGTCCTCGAGCGAGGTCTTCTATCAACAGCGAAGCAAGTTCTTATGATACATCGCGTGAAGATGTGGTGTATACTTTTTCTTTTTGTTACAAGCTGCAGCTTTCTCAGCTCCAGCTTGAGGGGGAGTGTTAGAGTTATTAGATTTACATTTATGTTTGTAACCCATCGGGTTCTGTAACCTCTCGTGACCCTTCGGGTTCCGTAACCATCTGTGACCCTTCGAGTTTCGTAACCCCCCGTGACCCTTCGGGTTCCGTAACTCTTGTACTCTCTAGGGTTTTCTCTCTACATAAGAGACCCTAGCTTTATGGAATAAACATCTCATTTTGTTCCTATTCTCAACATCATCAATGAAGTTCGTAATTTTTTTCTGCATCTGTAAAGATTGAGAGAAGTGATAATGCCTTGGAATTTTGTACTCATACTCTCTCCAATTATTTTTCAACTTAAGGGATTATCCACCAAACATCTTGTGCCTATACTTCCCAACAAAATGGTTGCAGAAAGGGAACATTGTCATTTACTTGATGTCACTAGGTTGTTTCTCATACAGAGTCATGCCCCTCATTCTTTTTGGGGCGATTTTGTTCTAACGGCATGTTATCTCATTAATCGTATGTCGCGACGTCGTCTGTCTTAGGTGAGAAGATTCCTTTCTCCCTTGTTTTTCCAGAAAAAGAATTGTTCTCCCTCACTCCTCCTGTATTTGGCTCGATAGCCTTTGTCCACCAGTTGTCTCTAGGTATTGACAAGCTCTCTCCTAGGGTTGTCAAGTGTGTTTTCGTCGGGTACTCCAGAACACAAAAGGGGTACATGTGTTATGATCCATTGCGCAGGAGATATCTTGTTAGTGCTGATGTTACCTTTTTCGAGTCTGTTTTTAGTCCTCCTCTACAAGTGATCAGTTGGTATCCTCTGGCACTACTGAAACTATATACATGCCACCACCATCACCACCTCCACCACTACCATTACCATCTCCACCACTACCATCCCCTACACCTCCTGTTACCGTTCATGCTTCCTCATTGTCATTCCACTATACCCGTAGGTCTATTTCTGCTCATGGTCACCGCTCATCATCTAGCTCGCCTGAGGTATGTTATGAGAATATTACCAATATTGATGGATCTGACGATTTCCATGAGCAGGATGTGTTACAGAGGTCAAATGAGGAGGCAGGTGATTTGGATCTACCTATTGCACTTCGGAAACCGAAGCGCAGCTGCACGTCATATCCAAGAGCATCCACTGTGTCTTTTGATCGCTTAATTGGAGAATTCCGGAGCTTTGTCATTGCACTATCGGCGGTGTATATTCCACGGAATTACCAAGATGCGTTGAAGGATAGTCGATGGCGTTTAGTCATGGAAAAAGAAATGGTTGCTCTTCAGTCAAGAGGTACCTGGATCCTAGTTACTGCGCCTATTGATGTGTCTACAGTGAGCTGCAAGTGGGTCTTTACAGTTAAGCAGAATGCAGATGGCAGCATTGACAGATACAAGGCATGTCCGATTGCTCGTGGCTTTACACAGACATATAGGGTGGATTATCTTGGTACATTCTCGCCGGTTGCTCGCCATTCCACCCTACGGATCCTCCTCTCTGTTGCAGTTACTCGTGATTGGCCACTATACCAATTAGATGTCAAGAATGCATTCTTATATGGTGACTTGCAGGAGGAAGTCTACATGCAACAGCCGCCTGGTTTTGCTGTTGAGGGGGAGTGTTTTAAGGTGTGTAGACTTCATAAGGCTATCTATGGCCTTAAGCAGAATCCCAGAGCTTGTTTCCAGAAGCTCTCAGATCTGTTTGAAAAACAGGGGTACAGACGTTCCAATGCAGATCATTTCTTGTTCGTACAGAAGACACCCATAGGTATTATTACAATTATGGTGTATGTAGATGATATCTTCATTACTTGTGATGATGAACAGGGAATTCAGAGTGCGAAAGAAATGTTGGGTCGTGAATTTGTCACCAAGGACCTTGGAGTTCTTAGATATTTTCTGGGACTGGAATTCGCCAGAAATCCTCATGGGTTGGTAATGACCCAGAGAAAATATGTCACTGACTTGTTGAGTGAAACAGGAATGCTTGGTTGCTAACCTGCCCCTACACCCATAGATCCCAATATGAAATTATATAATGATGACACTGATGAGGTGGATAGGAGAAGATACAGAGAACTGGTGGGCAAGCTTCTCTATGTTACTACTACCAGACATGATATCTCCTTTGCTGTGAGTCAGGTGAGCCAGTTCATGGAGCAACCACGTCAGGTTCATATGGATGCTATACATTTGATACTCAGGTACCTTAAGTCATCTCCAGGTGCAGGTCTGTTGTTCAAGAAAGACAAGGAGATTACTATCTCAGCATCTGCAGATGCAGATTACGCAGGATGTCCTAAAGATAGGAAGTCCACCACTGGATTTGCTGTGTATGTCGGAGACTCGATGGTCTGGAGAAGCAAGAAGCAAACGGTTGTAGTAAGATCCAGTGCTGAGTCTGAAAATAGGGCTATGGCCCAAGTCAGTACAAAAATGATGTGGGTGAAAGCTATGCTTACAGATCTATATATAAAAGTCCCTCTTCCTATGGCTCTGGAATGTGACAATCAAGCTGCTCTATTCATTGCAAATAATCCAGCATTTCATGAATGAACCAAGGACATTGAGGTTGATTGTCACTTCATACGAGATATGATTCAGAAGGGGTTTATTTCTAGATCCCATGTTAGCTCAAGGAATTAAACTGCAGACATCTTTACCAAGGCGTTACTTCGAGGGTCGTTCCAGAAGTGTTTGTCCAAGCCGAGCATGATTAATATCTATGCTCCACCTTGAGAGGGAGTGTAGAGATATATGTTATTCTCTTTTGTACCGTTTCGTATTTTCTTTTCCCTTTGGACTCTTAATGTATTTTACCCATAGACTACTCTCCTATATAAGAGAGCCTAGGGCGTATGGAAAAAACAACCCTCTAATTTTTCCCAACAGTAGAGAAATCCATCTTGATTAGTTTATGTCAAAGTTGAACACCAAAAGCAGAGCGGTCTTCTCTCATATGCAAATCTCTAGAGTTGGGTCTCTCCTATACATGAACAATGAGAATCGTCTCTCCCATATCTTTTAGGGACATGAAGTCAGTTCGCTTATATAGGGGTCCTGGAAATGAGATCGCTTTCTGAGGAGTTGCGAGTAGAAGATGATGGATATGATATAAATCCTGTAGATACAGCTCAAGTAGAAGAATGTGCCATGCTCTCACTCTTTCGTTCTCTCATACATGTTAGAATATAAACATAGACGATCAAGTTGGGAGAAACATAAAATATATATTATAAGTCATTTCCCTTTTTTCATAAAACATAACTTTTTTCTTTCATCTATTTTTTCCTAAGCTATATTTTCCTTTTTCCCGACCTTTTTTTACGGACTTCACTTTTCTGTATTCTCTTCTATTGAAATAGAGCCCAATTGGGCCTGAAAATACCATGCCCCCCCTTTACAAACATGCAACTGGTTTGGCTCAACAAAATGGTAATACACCCCCTTCCCCACTTTCTAGTCCAATGCATGGTATAGGTTCCCATAAAAACCGCCAATGCCGCCCATTCATTCTTAGAGGTGAAGTCATGACGACGACACTAGGAGGAGCCATCCTAGAGGATTTACACGGTGAGTCATCTACATAAAGAAGTTGTAATGCATAGAAAAGAGATGGCGGGTCTCGTCGCCACTGAAGGCAAGCATGAAGGGCCACCTAATCTACAAGCCTAAAGCGAGTGGGGTTCCAGCGCCTCTTCTTCTTCGATATTGCTTGGGAACCTGGGCCTAGAATTGGTGGAGCGATGGACCTGGAGTGGGTGGGCTTCCAGCGTTCTCGATGTTGCTAGCAAATCTCGATGATGTCATTGGGAAGACCGATCCGAGGAGTTGATCGAGGTCAACTTCCCTGAAGAGGAACTTGCAACATTTCCTTCTTTTTATTGGTTGGTCGCTCATTGTTTCTTTGGCATCTACCATTGCTGATAGAACTTTGGACATCACATAGGACTATGGTTGAACGAGGGCGGGGCAGAGCTCAGCCTGGAGTTGCGTTCGTGTTGCATGGCAATCCAACATAGTGAAGGCATCGTTGGCTAGGGTTTTCACACCTAGAGGAGGTCCGGGAAGGAGTCATGCATGCCAGGAAGATGTGTGTCGATGCATCAGAATTATGGTTCCATTGGTGAACCCTTGCCATTGCATGTAATGCTTTAAGAATGTGATGTCGTCATTAGGGTTCCATGTTTTCTCAAACTCGGCAATGACTTAAACATAAAAAACATAGAACTGCCCTCCATAACTCATATAAAAACAAGAACATTAATCAAAATTGAATTTAAAGATAATCCCAATATCGACTTGCTTCATACCATGTTGAAATAAATAATGAGAAAGCAGTATCGATAACTAGAATAGGAATATAAAAAATATAGAGAAGAGCGCTCAGGATTTACATGGAACCCTACTCCGTGAGGAGCAAAATGAAGCTACAGCAGAGCGCCTCAAAGGGACAAATCATCTATTATAATCTCTCTCGATGAATACAAAGGGTGTGGGGCTTGTTATATAGCCCCCCAAATAGACCGGAGTTCCACTTATAGATGATGTACACGAGACTTGGTATTGGATCCCAGAGAGATCCCATCATACACCTTTATGTACTCTAACATTTATTATTGCATATATTATACGTGCTTTATTTTAGTGTTAATTAATTGGGGTTTTTACCCGACAGACCCTATAATCTTTGTCAATTACCTCCACAACCTTTGAAATAATCTAATTTCTATCTCAACCCCGTAAACTTACTATCCCTTACCTCGCAGACCCTGTGGTTAACTCCTATCAATTCACCCGTTAAATTTAACCGAATTCTGTGGAAAAGAGGTGCGAGTTGCCCTCTTTGTTCGATAAATTTACAAAAATGCCATCTTCTTCCAACTCCTCTTCTTTCCCCTCCTCTTCCTCCTCCCACCCCTTGTTCATCTGCCTCCACCCCCAGCCGCCTCCTCCCCTTCCTCCGCCTCCGTCCCCAGCCTCCTCCTCCCTTGCGACGCCCCCAGCAACCTCCTCCATGTTTCCGCCTCCTCCACCACTAACAACATCCGATTTCGTTTGGTACTCCGAACAAAATGTTGTTCGGAAGATTGGTTTTAATCAACATGACATACATTACTGGGTGGAGAGGATTCCAGCAAGGTGCGCTCCTCCTTTTACCATTGTTATTTGTTATTTTCCAGTACCATATTTTCTCCCACTTATTCTACTCTGCTTTCTATTAAAGATACCATCTTTCCTTCTTGTTCTTCGTTTGACTACTTGTTAGCTTGATGCGGAATCGGCATCAGAAAAGGTTCTTGAACTCGAAACAGCCTTGGGGTCTTGCTCTGTACAATTTCTGGAGCTCCGGGGATGCAAGACCGACAAGTTCCTTTCGTGCCAAAGGTATTTTTTCTTAGTAAGCAGGAGTGGGTGTTGGCAATACATTTCCAAAAACTCGCATGTTCAAATGCAAAGGGGATCACGTCAAAGATGTAGATTTTCATTACAATCCACTGAAGGTTATCTTTACGCCCATTTATAATTCCATCTACCATGTTTCTGAAATTTTAATCACTGTCATGCATCTCATCCTCCATCGATTTGTGTGCAATCAGAGAATGAAGCACCTGCTTCTCGGCTCCCAAAATACTCAGCTATGTATTTGTTCAGCTATGTATTTGTTTAGGAATCTCAAATATTCCATAAATTGATTCAAGAAATCATCTCAAAAATTTTGGGAAAAACATTTTCATAATCGAAAGGCATGGTTTATCCATGAAAATATATATTTTTTTTAATTTGGTGGAAGGATGGAGATGAGGGGAAAAGAGAGAAAATAAAGAGGAGGAGGAAGAAGAAGATGAATGGAGGAAGAAGAAAAGAGGAAGGAGATAATGAGGTGAGAGATCCACCGTGGAATGCTCCTCTGGTTAGATTAACCCAAGGTATTGGCTGAAGTATAGCTAAATTTATCGGCAGGGTTCGTGTGGTAAGACGGAGTAAGTTTACAAGGTCGAGGGGGGAATTATGTTGGTTCAAAGGTCGTACAGGTAATTGACAAAAATTATAGGGTCTGCCGGGTAAAAATCCCTAATTAATTTGGGTATTGCAATGCATACCCATGTGTTTGGACTTATATATCTCCAAAGTCCTTGGAATTTTAGTTCAAATTTTTTTTGTGGATTTTAGTTATCTTGTACAGCATATCCGGTACTAAATTCATGATTTTCTAAGTTGTCATTTATTTATTAAAACTATTTATTGAACAATGTCTTTTTTAGCTTGCTATTTTGAGTGAAAGTCCCACTTCTTGTATATTTAAAGATATTGATCCTGCCTGCCAGCATATTGAATTTCATTAAAAGATATTATTGTTAGCACTATAGGGAATTTTTCAAAGTTTGGCATTCATTGATTAATTTAGCCTTAATTTCATAATATTTTTTGAAATAAAAATACCTATAAGTAACTCATGCTTATAGGTATATCCCATAATTTTAAATTTTTTATTTCCAATTTTTTCCTACATTTACTATTTTTCAAAAATCAAAAATCCAAAAAACAGTGAAAATATCTTCGGAGAACTATTTAAAACCAAAAACTCGTCAAATATTAACAACAAAATAGGTACAATAGTTTATTATTAGGATGATACTCGTGCTTCGTTGCGGTATAGAATTCATCGTTATTTTTTTGTAAATTCAAATATAAATTCGTAAAAAGTTATTTGGAATCAAATTATAAATGTGCTCATAATATCATTCTTCTCATAATATTGGAAATATTAGTCCTTTGAAAATCTAGTGTATTCATCATATCCAGCCTATAAAACTTTAGTAAGAGTAAGTATTATTAGATAGATAGATATAACTATATATGACTATGATAACCTATAATAAACATATAACCAACAAATTAAATTATTTAAATAATGAATTTAATTGAGGCTCGGATATTTGGAATGATAACATCATGAGAAGCTGCAAAATCATTTCTACTAAGAAATCCAAATTACCCTACCGTCTCAAGTGAGCTTATTTTTTGAAATGATAGAAATGAATATATTTATCATTGTTGTCAATTTTTTGTATTAGAAAAATAAAGAAAAAAGAATACATGTTTACTTTTGTAAAATATATAGCTTGAATATGAATAAATGGTGTTAAGCTGATTTTTTATTTATTACTTGTAGTACTGTGATTGAAAAAGAAAATGATCAGAGCATGTGAATGCTACCAGTGTAAGCTATTCACATTAGACATTAGCCAGTAAGCACTGGCTGGCAGAATGGTGAAAGAAAGTTAAAACTAATGTATATATACATTGAAAATTGGAATAAACATGTAAGAACGTAATTATCAGGCTTTACATGTATATTGAAAAATGGAATATAAATACAAGTTAAAACTAACGTATATAAAGTAAATTTTTCGGTATAATCTTTCAAACAAAGAAAATTTTTCGGTATAATCTTTCAAACAAAGAAAACTATGTAAGATGTAGAAAGAATAAAATGAAGACGTATCTAAAGTGCAAAGCATTTAATATATTTACATTTAATATGGATTAAAATTCAAAAAATAATATATTATAGAATGTAATTATTAAAAAAGGAAAAACAAGATCTAAAAATGATAACCATATATTAGTAAAAGTATTTGGGAGTTATATCACATGTCATGTTATACTCTTGTTTGATTTTTTATTTTTTAAAGCAATGAAAAGTTGCAAAAAAATTAAGGAGAAATACAGATTACATCGCTTCTCAAGCCAAATGTAAATAATATAATTTTGAATAAATCATCATCACTTCCACATTTATGATTTTTTTAAATATCTGGGAAGAATATATAGTACGTACACACACACAGATATATATATATATATATGTATGTATTAAGTTTATATATTAAATTTGTTATTGTAATAAAGATACATGATCCCATAATTAGAAATGCTAATTTATTTTTTAAAGAAAATCAACTTCACTTTCCGTTTGAAGAACATATTACATATGTTGTTTTATATAGGCACTTACTTGGAAATTGAATTTTTAAGAATTAAAGTATATGGTCATAATTTAATACAAATATTAGATTCAAAAATAATAAATAAAAAATAAAATGAAAAAAATAAGACAGTAGTTTAGGCTGTAATATCTTTGAATTAAAGTATATGAAGAACTGCGATAATGTTTAGAGGAGAAGCATTATAGGTTCTTGCAACAACGTGTATAAATTCTATAGAACATGTTATATTTATGGTATGAAATTTTACATCAGAACAAAATTTATCATCACTCAAACACATCTCATTACAAAAATATAACCATTCAGATAAAATGAAAATGTCCAAATCGAAAGCAGTATAATTTCTACCATAAAAATCTGCACATATATATGGAATGGAGCTGGTATGCTATCCCAATTTAAAAAAAAATAAGATGCAACATTTTCAGATAGTAATTACAATTAAGTGATGGTTATCGATATGTAAGGAGAACTAAAATAAAAACTTTGTGTCACTATTCTGAATAATAAATCTTAAGATTTTAAAGAACCAGTCACACATGTATATATTTGATATATCCATCAAAGACCTACAAATAATAGTAATAAACATACTTGTATGGATTCAATATATCTAAGGGCACTGGTAAAAGATATACCCTTTAAAAAATTTTATAAAACACTTAAAATTTCATGTCTGTATAAAATGCAAAAAAGGTTAAATTCTTTTAAAATTTGTAAAATATTCAGGAAAAACTTTAAAATTATTTCAAAATCATTTGTAAGAAGAAAATAAATTGTATAAATTCCATAAAATTTCATATATTATAAAATCCTCGAAAAAATGAATGATACTTTAAATTTAGCTGGCAAATAAAAGTAATTTAAAACTCCGCATAATTAGTTTGGATGCATGATTTAATGAAGAAAAAATAAATCCATTAAAGACTCCGAAGCAAATGACAAACGTGGTCTTTAAAGAAATGGCATTAATATATCTATAAATATAAGAAGAGATAGGCAAGGGAATGGGGAAGAGAGAGAAATAAGAAAATTGCGGGGGAGACAGAGTAAGTCATTCATGTCAATAATCTTGGAGAGTAAAAAGGGTGAGGCTATAAAATAATGCATGCGTTGGCAAACTTGTGAAGAAGCAAATATGATTTTGCACAAATAAAGACAAAAGAAGGGGGGAATTGTAGAGGAGCCACGTGTCCATGGCTATGGAAAGGTACGACTATCTTGGTTAAAGCTAGAGAGAGATGAGGAGGGGGCAAGAGGGGAGGAGTTGGCAGGAAAATGGAGAACAATTGCGGGAGCCATGTGTCTAGAGCTGGGGTAAAAGCCCAGCTTTAGTATATGTTATATGTTTGTAGAATAACGTATCCAGAACAACAACAACAACAAAGCATTTTCCCACAACTAAGTCAGATTGGCTACATTGGCTTTTTGCCTTCATTCAAATTTATATATTTAAAAGAATCTTCTTCTAAATGTTATCATCTCCAAGGTTGCAAAAATAGGTAGTCAGTACTCGATCAGTGGGGTCACTGACTAAGGATAAATAGACAGTCAATGACTAATAAGATTTAGTTGGCCTTTAATTAATTTTGAAATTTTTAATTATTTTAAATATATAAATAATTTTTTATTAATATATTATTAGAGGAAAGGGATCCTAGTCCATGGACTAGGTAACTTACCTACTGTGTTCTTATTTTTTGCCACTTCTTTTTATTTTTTAAAAAAATGCATTCATGGATTTTCTCGTAACTATATTCCTCTAATATGTAATTCAATTTTCGTCAAAAACACAGACTCTTATGCCCTTCATCCAGAACAGGTCAATTACAGCAAATCTAAGACCGTTAAAATTACCTATTCTGGATGGAGGGCATAGAAGTCTCTGCTTCTGATGAAATTCGAATGACATATTAGATGGATATAGTTATGAAAATTCATGAAAGTACTTTTCAAAAAAATAAAAAGAAATAGAAAAAATGAGAATGGAGTAGGTAAGTTACCTACTCCATGGACTAGGATCATGTTCCTCATATTATTATATATTTATATATATTTGTATACTTTATACACTGTCATAATGAAATAAAAGAATAATTGAATTTAAATAAAACATTAAGCATATCAAAATAAGTTTGCCTCTAAGAAAAATAAAAAATCTCTATGTAAAAGTCGGTCAACTAGACTCGATTAGTCGGGTTGACAGACTATTGGTTGACAAGGTCTAGGCCAAGTTGAGTCCACTCCCCCCTCAAACACCAAACTTGACTAGTCGGTCAACTTTTACAACATTGATCGTCTCCAATCTTTACATCAAGTCCTTTACCATTATTTACATCAAATGTGCACTACATACGTTCAATCTTAGCCATACTTATACGAAAACTTTTAGTCTCTAAGGCATGTCTTCAAACCTCCAAATTCTCAATTACTTCATCTCTTATCTCGTCAATCAACACAATATCATCGACAAACAACATATGCCTAAGTATCTCATCATAAATGTGACTAGTCAACTCGTCCATAATGAAAGTAAAAAAGGAATGAACTCAAAGATGAACCTTTATGCAGATCGATGTTGATGTTAAAATAGTCAGACTTCCCAGGTTGAATCTTTACACAAGATGAAGCCCCATCATACATATCCTTTATAAGGTTATTATAGGACAGGTATATGTCTCTTCTCCAAAACACTCCACAAAATCTCCCTTGGAACTAAATCATAAGCCTTCTTCAAATCAATAAAAATCATATGGAGGTTCTTTTTAGCTCTATAAATCTTCATTGTTTTATCAACAATAGATAGCTTTAATAGTTGAGCGATCAGGCATGAATCAGAATTAATTTTTCAATTACTTTGGAAACTTGTCTCAATCTTCTTTCGATCACGCATTCCCAAATTTTCATAGTACGACTCATCGGTATGATAACTCTTTAATTTAATTAATTTTAAATGTCTCATTTATTATTATAAAGAGGCACCACAATACTTCTCCTCCATTCTTCAGGCATTTTCTTTCTTCACCAAATAACATTGAATAAATTTGTGAGCTATGTAAAATCCCGTTTACATAGAACTCTCCAAACTTCAATGGGATTGTCATCAGGTCCTACCCGTTTCCCAAGTTTCATAACCTTTAAAGCCACATCTACTTCCTTCCTTTGTATTTGTCTATAGCTAGCACGATTCAGGTGACATTAACAACCAGCAAGATCTCCCAAAATAATCTCTTTATTCAGTTCCCCTATAAAAAGCTTATGGAAAAGTCACTTTCATCTAGTCTCTATATCCTTTTGAGTAACAAGTAGATGTCCTATCTCATCCTTGATGCATCTTACTTGAGAAAGATCTTTAATCTTTCATTCTCTTCCTTTGGCCAATCTGAATATATCCTTTCGGTTATACTTCAAGTCAAGCTTTTCATACAAAACTTCATAAGCTTTCGAGATGACTTCATTTATATCCTTCTTTGCTTCCTTCTTTGCCATTTTCTAGTTTGTGACAGTTTCCTTTGTTATATCCCTATGCATAGCTTTAAAGCAAGCCCTTTTAATTTTTAGCTTCTCTTGCAACCCACCCACCCCGTTCACTCCACCACCAAACCTCCTTTTGACATGGAACTCGTATCTTAGACTTGCTTAGCATCTCTTTAACTATCCTTCCACATCTCGATTTAATTTTAAGATGATACTGCCCTCCACATCTCGTTTGCACTTTTGTTAGAATCCAAAGATAAGTCTCCTAAAACCTTCTCCTTGAAGCTTGATTGCGTCAACTGAAGATTCCACCATTTAGTTTTAATGATCTTGGGAATCATCCTCTTCTTTGTCAACCCTTTTAATTACACATGCATCAAATTCTACCGACGATGATCAGTAGCAACAACATGAAATAATCTAGTGTTTGTGTCACCCTCTTCCAGTCATTTTTGGTGTGAGCTCTGCCTTTACTCCACCTCTCCCTTACGATCCCTCGCCTTGATAATCATCTCAATTTCACCTATGTTCATCAATTATGCTTTGTCTAAGTCCTAAACACCAACCAGCAAATCCAGCTTCACCACCTTCTCTAGGGAAAAAGTCCACCATTATTCATGCATATGCATAGATTCCAATCATAAAGAAATCAATCTCTTACAATGTACCTCCAACTTCATGTCAAGTCGCCTAGTGGTTGCACCCTCCACCTCAAAATCGGACTAAAAAACACTACTAGATTTCCAAACCCCTCTTCCAGCAACCATGTTTATATATTCAAAACTAAAATTTTAAAAGGGACACATTAAAAGCAAAATAAAGTTTACAGAATTTAAAAAGAATTTTATCACTTGTGCCTTTCTTAACTTTTGCAATATCAGTTATGCCCCTTCAGAAATGATACAATGCAAAGCTGCGCTCCCTCAGTTCCAGCGAAGAAGGAGAGGCTCATAAATCTTTCGAATTAAAGTACACACCAAAGTGTCATAAAATTTAGGTGATCCATTTTTACATCAATGTCTTGTTACTCTTTATCAAGCTACAACCACCAAGACACCATCATCCTTGAAAAGAGCAGACGTTCTCCAGTCAACCAAAGCAAACCCACTGGAATCACCATAACAAAACCAAAAGAAGCGTCTCACGGTGGTTTCAAGTCTCTTCTGATACCAGTGGGAGAAGTCTAGAGGAGAGGAAGAAAATAGAAATAGCCGAAAGGACCAACTTCAATAGTACCAACCTACCACATCTAGATAAGCACATAGACTTCCAAATAAAGGCCATCCTCTCCATCTTCTCATTAAGAAGTAACCATTCTACATGTTGCAATCTTCCCAAACCAATGGAAGACTAAGATACCGCAATGGTAAGCATCCCTGGGGGATCTCAGTGAAGGATATGGGAAAATCCTCAAGAGCATCACGGAAGCGTGAGGATCGCATCAAATGCGATCGGAAGCAACTGGTCGCACTAGTTGCTCCGGACAGCGGAATTTAAAAATTTTAAATGTGATGAAACCACATGATCCAAGAACACTTCTTGGATCGTTTCATCTAAACCACAAATAGGTATAAGGTTTACCTCTTGATGCGTGGTTGCGATCAAGTCTCTAAACTAAGAGACCTCCTGTCTCAAGTCTGATCCGGCGAAGGAAACGCTTGCGAGCGTGTTGATGAGACGTGTCCTTCTCGCAATCCATGTTCATGATCCAAGCGGCGAATCTCATGATCTCGCCACACAAGATTCGACGTCTTCTTCACGAGCAAGGCGCACCGAAAGAGACGGAAATTCCACGAGCAAATACTCCGGCAGCATAACGACGGTATTGCGGCAATGGAGACTCTCTCAATGGCTCCATGGTGGACGGTCATTATGAGAGAGAGAGAGAGAGGCTTGGCGTGTAGAGAAATAAAGAGTGAGAGAGAGAGAGAGCATTCATTAATCGTGTGTCTTGAAGAGCAAGGGGTGCCTCTTCTTATATAGGGTTTTGGGAGTCCATAGATCTCAATCCACGGACAACACACAATCAATGGTTGAGTTTTGTTTGTGTTTCTTTCAATGGCTAAGATGTCGTTGTTAAAAACACAACAACAAATGATTTAATTTAAATTAATTTATATTGATAAATCAACATAATTAATTTCAAATCAAATCAATTGGCTAGTCTTGGAGATAATAAGGAGACTAACTATATCCCCTAAAATGAGGGGACGACCACTCTTCTCATGAGATCTCACTATCTCATGAGATATCATTATCTCACGATATCTCCAATATTTACAACAACAATTGTTGTAAATTATTTCACAAAAATAATTCATAATTATCTTGTGAAATATTGCAACCATGCCACTGAAAAAATGTGAATCACATTCACATTCCAAAATAAAATGTAAATTATTTTTTAAATTAATTATCCAATGTGAATCCAATTCACATCAATAAAGTGCTATCCACATTATTCATATCCAAGATAATTAAATCACATTTAACCATCTTGGATCTCTATTCTCATGTGCCCAAATAATATGAATCGCATTTACATTACTAACATCTTTGATGATTAAATCACATTTAATTATCTTAGATAACTCTCCGTATAATATGAATCGAATTCATATTATTCATGATAATTAAATTACATTTAATTATCAATTTTCTCAATGCTCGGATACATATATCAACAATGAAATTATCCTGAACTCTTTCAAGGATAATGCGCTTTTTCCACGGATACTTGGAGATAAGGACAAGGCGATTGTATTTTTCCACGTACAGTGACTTGGATTTTAAGATCACATCTCAAATCCAGATCTTGCGGACCTCCCATAGATGTTTGATTAAATCAAAGCCGTAGATCTAATCTTCTCATTGCATCGGAATCACATTAAGATCAATGTCCAACATTTAGACTAAGATCAGATTACTTCTATATGAGAGGAGTCACTAAATTCCAGACCTATTTCATCACTCCCTCGGAATGGAAGCGTCATGATTATACAATCGTTTATGATCACATCACCCTGAGGTATTCCCAATACCTGTACATCATGCATACTGGAAGACCTAGATTAAACCCGAAGTTTTAGATCTCTTTCAGACTATCTCCTTCAGGGTTTCATCATTAACTTTTCTCATTCGATCATTGGAAGTCGGTATCGATCATATACTTTCCAAAAGCATATATCATACCTAGGGCTTGATCATATACTTTCCAAAAGTATATATCAAATCTACAAATTCAGTCAAGCTTCCAAAGCGAGAGGATCGTGCACAAAATTTGATTATTCCCAATATCTCATAAGTGAGCTCATGTCTTCTGGTTCAGTAATGAACATGTATGATCCCTTTGAGAGATCGTATTACTCATATGCCCTTGCATGCACACCAGCACGCAGGTGTATAGACCTTGATTAGGTCATCAACCTATCGGTATGCCAAATGTACATACTCAGACATATAGTAATACATATGTCTCTGGTCAGGGGATACATGCCTTTATCGTGACAGCATACGACGTAGGACTTTGGATATCTCGATCTCGTTAAGTCAACTCTTCGACCTAACTTATCAAACACCTCTGAATCTCTATTCCTATGCATAGGACATGTATCAAGAAGTCGGTTAGACATCAGCCTTTAAAGAAAGGATTGACATCTCCTTCTCAGGCTGGAGATCCTCTCTTAACAATCATTTGACGGTGCTTGATGAGTCATCAATCTAACTCTTTAGATATTCATCCAAGATTGGTCTCTATGATTCAATAATTGAATCAACAGATGTATGATCATTAAGATGGCCATGGTACATAACCCTAATTGTACTAAGGGACCTATTATGCAAATTAATTATTCTTCATTTTAGATCAGGGAATGATATTTGCAATAATATTTATAGCATAATGGCTCGTCGTGGGCTCGCATGTCCAACAATCTCCCACTAGTGTAAAGAGCCATTAACAGGCTAATCATTTAAACCCGCACTCATGTGACAATCATAGGCTATTTAGAAAAATAGCTAGGTAAGCTGATCAGTCACTATTTTCTCGAGAGACTACGCCAAGTCCTTTTACGGCACTTACATATCCCCTAGTAACAGTGCTCGCATCCAATGCGAATATTACATCTTATACAACCTATACTCAATATTGTTAGTTATAGTGTTTTTGACACTACAACTCAATAATTATTATAACCAGACTGATCTTGTAGAGGAGAATGCATCTGGAGCGCTGGTGGAGAGCGCAGACGAAAGGGGGTGTGTCGTCCGAAAGCTCGGGTAACAAGATGGATAGCTCGACGGTTGCATCTGGAGGTGCTCTGTTGGGTCGAGAAGATGCGAAGGGGAAGGGGGGCGATCTCGGGGTCGTAGAAGGGTCGTCGCTGCGAGCGGAGGGCGGGGAAGAGAGGAGGGAGGTTGCTGGTGAATGGGTGCAGGTATCTCACAAGAAGCTTGGGAAACGTTGCTTTAGACGCGATGTGCATGGTCATGTTGCTTCGATTTGTCAGCTTCCTGCTAGATGTTATGGTTGTGGAAAGGTTGGTCACCGGAAAGCCTCGTGCTGGGTCGTTGGACGTGGCAACCCTTCCTACAGGTTGGCAAGCAAGCCGGGGACTCGTGGGGGCATGCAAGCCTCGCGAGTGGATGGGTCGGTGTCGATTCCCTCGAGAGGGGTGCGCTCTTATGCGCAGGTGGTGGAGGGGCCTCGTGTTGTGTCTTCGTCGACTGGCGGATTGGGCGATGCGGTTATCGGCGTGGATGGTGGTGATGCATCGATGGGGATGGAAGTTGTGGGGGAAGATTCCTCTTTGGTAGATGGTCTGCATGGGAAAGGTTTGCATGGCGCGAACCGGTGCTTGGCGGTTGTGGGGCTTTCCCGTCGGAGTGGCGTCGATTGGGAGGGTGTAAGGTCTCATATTCTTGGCTTTCTGGGCCCATTCTTCGCTGGGGACGTTCAAGTCTTAGATGCTACTCGTTGTTGTGTTCGTGGCCTTTCCCCGGAGCAACGGGAAAGGCTTATTAAGAATGGTGCTACCGAAGATATTATTTGGAGGATGTTTTACGTGGCGGATGGTGCCTTCTCAGACGTTGAAGTGTGTGTTGCAGAAGTTCGAGGAGTCCCTTTTCTTTATAGGATTGTCCCCTTCCTTCGCAAGGCCTTCAGGCGGTGGGGGGAAGTTCTAGCGATTGTGGACGATGGTCTTAAGCCGGGAGCAGACTGGAGGGTCACTCGTGTTCTATTGGAGTGCACCTCGGGATTCCTTAATGATGCAGTTGGCAAGCTCTTCTTCGGGTCCTTGAAGATTGGTCGATGGCGTTTTCGGGTGGAGCTTTTTCTCGTCGCGCCGCCGCCTCAGCCGGAGAGGGCGGTTGATCGGGCGGGCATCTTTTCCGGCCCGGTGATCTCGGGGGTTGGAGAGGTCGCCTCGACTTCTGGCTGCCAGGTGGCGCGGCTAGGGGGAACTTTCGAAGCGTCGCCTTCTGTGGTGGACTTCTCACGTCCCTTCGGGGTGCAACATCGGACGACGCGCTTTGCTTTCGCAAGTGGCGGTTTCGTTGATATGGGGATGCCTGAGGTGGATTCGCGTCCTGAACCTCGAACGTGGATGTCGGCTAGTGATGTACGATTTTGCTTCTCAGGTCATTTATCGGGCCAGGCGGCGTTGGACTTTGGCGGGTCTATTCTTTTTGGTCCCGGGATGGGGTTGGGGAGGACCCATGATCCGATTAGATTGCCGGTATCGGATTCGGGTGTGGCCAGCATGATTCAGATTTTGGACATCGGATCCCTCTCGGATTTGGGTATGCAGGGCTCGCTTGCTGTGGCTGTTAGCAGATCCCTCGTGCCCGAGATGCGGATCCCTTCTGATTGCCCCTCGGGGGTTCCTTCAGACGTGGATGTTGCTGTTGCTGTGGGGAGTCTCCCTGACAGGCGGTCGAGGAAAAGATATCACAGACGTAATCGATCGCGGCAGGGATCCTTGGTGAAGCATTCTTGTGCGACTTTGAGGGACTCTGTGGCGGAGGCGGCTGGTCTCAGCCTTATTGGGGGTACTCCTGATGTGTCTTAATGAAAGTTCTCTCCTGGAATGTTAGGGGACTCGGGGAGGCCGACAAACGATGATCTTTGGGCTCTAGATTCTCCGAGTGGGGTTGTGATATTGCTTTTATTCAAGAAACGAAATTGAGGGGGGTGGATGATACCCTTTGGCGCTCTTTTGGTGCGGGTGCTCTGGATGAATTTCGGGCGGTGGATGCGGTTGGCTCGGCAGGGGGCTTCTTAATTGCATGGCGTTCTACGGCGTTCTCCTTCACCTCTGTATTGGTGGGAAGACATATGTTATCTGTGGTCCTGAACCATGGTGAGTCTGGCTTGCCTATCGCTTTCTCATGTATCTATGCCCCTTGTTGCCACATTATGAGGAAGGAGTTGTGGGATGATGTTCGTGCTGCAGCTACTGCTTTTGAGGGGTTCCCCTGGCTGTTGGGGGGAGACTTCAACGTTACGATGCATTCCTCTGATCGCCCTCGGGGCAGGGGGGGCCAGGACCCGGGGTCCCCTGATTTTGTTGAGATTCTGGATGAGCTTGCTCTGGAAGGTATGGTACCTGATGATATCTCATACACTTGACGGAACAACTCTACCCGTTCTAGGATTGATCGGTTCTTGGATTCTGGGAAGCTCTTGGATAGCTTTCCTCTCTGTTCGGTCTCCTCTCGTCCCCGATCTTTCTCTGACCACTCGCCTATTGTCTGGGATTCTGGTGAGGGTCATCGGCCAGGGGGCCTCTTTCGCTACGAGAAGTGCTGGCTCTAGGAGGCTAATTTCAAGGAGGTGGTGAGGATACACTGGAATCATTCGACCTTTATGGGGTCTGCGGCTTATAGGCTGGACCAAAAGCTCGCCTCGTTGCGCAAGGTCCTGGCGCTATTCAAGAAGGAGTCGAGATTGGCGAGAAGCGCCGCCAGAGCTGCGGCGGAGGGCATCATCAAGACCCTGGATCATGTTGAGAATGAGAGGGATCTACTACCTGAGGAACTCCATCAGCGCTTATTTGCGCAGAAGCAGGTCGCGGCGGAGGACAAGAAGCGTGCTATTGAATGGTGTCAGCGGTCCAGAATGACCTGGATCAAGGAAGGGGATGCTAATACGACATTCTTTCATCGTGTGGCTAGTAGTAGGAAACGATCTAATGTGTTACGATCGGTTTCCATCAATGGTGTGCGCTTTAGTGGGGAGAGGGAGATGGGGCTCGCCATCGTTGATCATTTCAAGTGCTTCTCCGCGAGGCGCTCTCCGCGATGGTGGCGGTGGCTTGGCCTTGGGGCGTCGTCCATCTTGGCCTCGGACGGTGAGTTATTGACTCGGCCGTTCTCGTTGGAGGAAGTTAAGGAGGCTGTTTGGGACTTAAACGAGGATGGGTCCCTGGGCCCTGACGAGTTCTCGATGGCGTTTTATCGTGACTTTTAAGAGGTGGTCGCCCATGAAGTTATGGAGGTTGTATCCGAGTTCTGCAATGGGAATGTTGGGTTTGATCGGATTAATAGGGCCATCATTGTTTTGATCCCTAAATCCACTGTGGCTCAATGTATCGAGGACTTCCGGCCTATTTCAATCTCTAA